>JASKGO010005680.1:0-28013 GCA_030556065.1 Holobus sp. GC000080
ATCGGGGATTTGTATTAGGAGCACATAAACGCGAGGAGTAGTATCAGGAGTAAACGATGCCAATAAGATTGCCTACGTTAATGTCCACAAACTGAATTAATTGCGGGGTGGTTAACGATGTAAATCGGGTTGTCTACGATAATGTCCACAAACGGAAATTAAATTCAAATTCAAATTGGTGTTCTCTTTATTAAAACCGGATTCAACATTAGATAAAGTGTTTCTTTTGATATAAATAATATTTATAGCAATTGTTAGCTCTGAAAAGAGCTGATTTTGTTAATGATGAACTGTGCTCTAAGATAACAATAAGGAAGGAATTAAGTTACAATTTAATTTATAAACAAACAATTATAAATAAATATACCTTTTCAGTATGAATAAAATTACTTAAAGCGAAAATAAGTAAAAATAAAACAGGTCACTGGTAAAATTTAAAATAGGAAACATTATACAGAGAAAACTTATTTCTTCAACTTATTATGGAATCGCCTTTTTGATGTCTAGTGCAATAATCGTTGCCATAAGACGCAGATAATTTACATTGAGCGCCCATCTTAGTTTTAGCTAAACACCTTTTATCTCCTTGAAAAGGAGTCCTACTTTTCGATCTGGAGAAGTTCCTAGACAGCGGAGGAGTTGGAGACAGATAATCCATGTGAAGTCTTGAAAATTTGGGAGTGGAAGAGCTTTCTTCTTCGCCGGTGATCCGGGAAATTTCAGCATTTAAAACTGAATTCTCCGGTGTTAAATTTAAAGGCGTCGAGGGTCTGCTTAGGATTTTCCCGTCTTCCTTCTTGCAGATTTGCAGTTGGTCATCGGTTTTTAGCAATTTCCAAATACTCAAAGCTACTGTTTGAGCTAAAACAAAATTAAACATAGAGTAAACTATATAATACATAATTCTAACAATTTTTTATTACCTATCAGGTACGTAGTTAAAAGTAAGCACAAAGTTGGAGCATTTACAGCTTGATCCAATTTGAAAATCGTCAGTGCCAAATTTGCTGGTATAAAAGTAATAACTGCCACTCTGGCAGCAGTATTCATGCCCAAAAATGCGCAACTAATCATTGCAACAAGCAAGAGGACCATGTGCCACAAAATAACAGATAATTTGTCAATTGCGTCGTCAGTGTCGCCCAAAGCTGCTGTAATCCAAGACAATCGTTCTTCCAGGGCATGTTTCGTTCCTCCAACCAAATTAATTAATGAATGTACCGTTGAATTCATTTCCTTGAGCTGTTTTAAAGTCATTTCGTATTGCTCAGCAGCCAACTCGCTTTGTTTCATCAACAAATTAGAGGATTCATCAATTTTCTGGAAAATAGTCTGAGCCTTCTCTTGTATTGCCAACAAATCAGTAAGCAGTTCTTTGTGGTTATCATGAGAGCTTTCCGCTTGCTTATCCAACTGATCAGACGCCCTATTAATTTTCTCTTGAACATTTTTTGTCATTTCAGACAATTCTTTTTGAGTTTCCAAGATCAAAACCTTTTCAGTGGCTAATTTGTTAATGTTATCCTCCAGGGAAAACTGAGCGGCCAATTGAGCCTTTCTTAAATCTTCCTGTTGTTGCATGATACCTTTGTTCCCATCCATGACAGAATTCAAAGTAGTTTGAGATACTTTCTGAATTTCCTTCTGGTCAACAGCTATTTTATCTAATGAATTCAACTGATCTCTAGCTGCATCCATCAGCCTATTGATAGTGTGCTCAGTGACTCCTCTAAATTGAGCTTGCCTAACAGAATAGCAAACTGCCTTAGCCCTATTTGTCATTAAGTGATAACTGGTCCATACATCTGAATCCATCTCTGAAGTACATTGTTTTAGGGTCATTTGGTCAGTACAGGGATAAATTTTCCTTCCTTCAATATAAGACTGACAATTCAGAAGTCCAACAGCTAATTTAGCAATGGCAATGTCGTTCATTGTGTGGCAATCTTGCTGCAGCTTTAATATTAACTGAAATATAAATGTTTAGCAATCTACATTGGTGAAAACCAAACTGTTAATTACCCTGTGTTGGCAAGCATCCAATTCAGATGGTACAACTCCTGTTAGCTCAATAGCATGAGCTATGAATTTTTCATCGGTCTCTGATACTTCATAAGGGATTCTCTGCTCAAAACCTTGCAATTCCTTAGTTTGGCCTTCATATTCATAACCAAAATACTGCCCAAAGCTGTGGAAATACTCTGTTAAAGATTTTGCACTGATAGAAACAATAGGACCGCACAAAAGCACCAAACAAATTAAATTTAACTGCATTCTTTCTTTCACAATTACATGGGTCTGGAGCAGCAACACAACCGTTGGATTTTAAAACGTTGAAGAACGCTTTCCAAACGTGTTTTTACGCAACATTTGCAGCTGTTTCATACGAACTAAACCGAAGCCGAGTCAAGGATATGACCTGCGCTAAAAGAGTAATCGGAGTAATCATTCTGACGGGCGAAGCGCCCTCTGCCGCAATGCGCACCTAAACTTGATTTTTTTCAAATAAAAGCAAATATTAGCAATTGACGGCAAAAATAAATGATTATTTATGCAGAAATTTTATTAGTAATTACCCATTATTATATTAGTGCATAAAATATACAAAAAATAACGTAACTTTATTAATAAGAGCCCAATAAAAAAGCAATCAACATTTTCGGACAAAAATACCAATAAAATATTGTAAAAAAGTATTCCACGTAAATTAGCATAATAATTTATTGCAACAGACACTAGAAATTCAATTTTTCAAGCCTTCAGATAATGAGATCAACTTGTCTAAGCGTCAATGATTATTATTGGCGGCAACTTAAAAATTCAAAGAAAGACTTCATATTGAATTAGCCAAAAGCCCCTGTGAATATTAACTACGCAATTTTCCCCTATATAAACTCAAGGAAATTCTCTTAAAGGATCAGTTGTTTAGGGTGTAGCGTGCAGAACATTGTAGAGTGAAAGAATGGGGTGTAAAATATTTTCCTCTTTGCTGTTAACTTTAACAGTTTACCTTTTACTGAGCCAATGGGTGGTTTCAATACTAGCTTCTGATTCGGCATCGCAAAATACCGAAACACATAATCGATTAAGAGTTAGACCTTTATTGAGATTCGGACGACCAGGGCAAATGGTTAAGTTAAAACCGGAACTAAATAACTTTTTAGGTAAGCCTTGGCAATTTTTTTTTTTAAGTTGTTTAAATGAATTTTACAGTAGACGAAGATGATTTTTTCGACTTAAATAAGCGACAAACATCTGATGATTACGGTCATTTGCGTTTTGGAAAACGTGACGAATTCGACGATTACGGACATATGCGATTTGGCCGCAGCGGTTCCGATTAATTAACCGCTAATTTAATTAAGTAAAATCGTTCAATAATTTGTTTCGTTGAGGCTGGAAAATGAAATATATATATATATATAATCTGTTTATTAATGTTTTACAGTAATATATATTATATTAATTTAATGATCTAGTGAATAAAAATAATATGGCGCAAGTAATTCAGTGTTTCTACATTATTAATTCCTTTGTAATGATAAATAACAGTTAGTAAATTATAGGATGGGAAATTATAAATTATTTGTCAAGCACAGCAAGTCTCTGACAATAGATAATAATAATTTTTCAAAATAACATCGAACTGTTATAGAGAAAACTCAATATTTACAAGAGAAATCAATAATATTTTTAAAGATTATGCGAAAAACATAATCAACTTAAAAATATGTTCATAAATATAATAAAATGTATGTATACTTGAAATGCCAACGTTTTTAAAACGTCGATATAAATTAATCAATTGTGGAACGAGTAAAGTTAATCAGTTAATTACGTCGAATGGATATATGTACACAAAGGGCCAAATTACAAATAAGACTAGGGAGTTAATAAATTATTAGTTGCTCTCGAAAATTCAAGTCGAGTGTCTAAACTATATCGCCCAGGCTGATCGACGAAAGAACTTTGTTGACAAAACTGACGATTGCGGACGCCGGCTGCGACGGATCCATATCCGCAAACAAATGGCACTGATTGTCTGCACCGCTCGCTTGCTTCCTAGCCACAAATCCGTAGATTTTCCTATGAGTGCATAAATTATATAAATTTCCAAATAAACAAAAACAAAGTATACAAGCATACCTAGAGGGATGTTGCGTGTTCTCATCGGACCTCGCATTCCAGCGATTATCGTCCGGATCCAATCCGCAATGCGATATGGTGTTGATAGGATAATGCTTCCGAAAGAAAAGCTCGCGCTTGTTGTCCGTTAGGGTAATTCCCTGTTTGCTTACCTTGAAATGTACCACTTTAGCTTCGGGCAGTTTGGGCTGCTTGAAAAGTTCCGCGACCGCCTTGCGAATCGCCTGCGGACCCGTCAGAGATTCCAAGTCGATCGTTAGCAAGTAGAAGACGTTACATGCGGCGCCATCGATCAGCAGCATTTGCGTTTGATTTAAAGCCGACTCCACCGGCGCTATGTCTCTTTCGGGAAGAATTAGCCGACAAGGGAGCGCTATTTGCGTTATGGAGTGTTGGTACACCAGAGCGGACAAAGAGCTGAATACAGGTTCGTTAGGGCATCCTTTAATCCTGACGCCTCTGGATGTGGGCTCGATGAGGAAATGTCGCACCAGTTCGTCCTTATTTTGGACATTCATAGGCACAGATGATACTTTTAAGGCCATTCCGAAGCCCCCCGTAAACGTATTGGAGTTTCTTACGACAAAAGTGCCCGGTGGTTTATCCCTAAGCATATTAATGGCTGCACGAAAATTAATTTAATTAATTAAAAAGTTACGAATTTCGTCTAAATACTACCTTCGTCGCGAGTTATGGTGGGCTTGTACCAGTATCGCGATGAATCGCTGACGAATTTCACGTGGACCGGCGAAACTTCCTGCGGGGACTCGTTCGACGTGACGGAACTCCTTCTGGATGTGCTCTGGTAAACGGTCGGCGAGGAGGACCCGTTGAAATTGGGACTCTTGGGGCTGTAACTTTCAGAGAAGTTACGGGCGGTTGAATGGAAAATATCTTTGTCGTCTATGAAATCTGAAGGTGATATCGGTCGGTCCTTTCTACTCAAAGCCAAAAAACACAACTCAGAAAGCGTCAAACAAAATCCGGCCGGCAAACATAACAAAAATTAAAATTTCACATGCCAGTTTGTAAATTTGTTAAAAAAAAAAAACAAGTTTAGAAGAAGTAAATTCACACAATAGAAAATTTTGTTGTTAGAAGTTTCTTTTAGTGCGTATCAGAAAAAACTTTCATGTTTCAAACATTCTGTGAGAATTTTTGACTCATTTACCTTTCGTAAGTATCCGACCACTTCTTATTATTTTTTAATGAGGAAGATGGATAATGCATACGTCTATAAAGTTTCCGCTTTTGTAAATAAATGCCCCAAATGCTTTTCTTTTTTTAATTTATTTGAAGATGGATAATTGAATAATTACCTTATTGTCGTAGGACTTTTAGGCGGCAGACGTTCTCCGGGTATGTCGAACTGAACTGTGGGGGTGGAAGCGTTGGCGTACGGTGTCCTCGCTACGGGAAAAGCCGGCGTTTGTGGTCTTGAAGAAGCGCTGTGAGGTGAACTAGAATCAACTTCATCCCGATACTGAAATAATAATATAAATTCAAAAAAAAAAAATTATTAATTTTAAATCAAATTTAAAATAAAATGCTTTATGTTAATTGTACAAAGCAAAAGCATTTAATTTTCTTTACGTGCATTTGCAAATTAGTAAATTTGTGTTTCGCGTTATAATTATTTTTTTAATTTTCGAAATTTTTTATCATTTAATAAAAATAAATAATTTTTAAAGCAAACAACTTAAAAATTCAGAAAGCAATATTTCAAAATTTTTACTTCATAAATGTTTAAAGTTACTTTAGATTTTCATAGCAAATAAAAATAGAACAAAATTTATTTCTGCTAGTTTCATAAAGTTTGTTTAATCATAAACTCAATAAAACAAAAACAGTTATTTCCGTTAAAAATTGCTTCAAGTTTCAAGAAGTCGAAAGGACGCAGAATATCCGTAACAAGTTTCCCAAAGTTTCGAAAACTCTGACAAATTTGCAACAAAAGAAATTGATGGTTTTTCTTATACCTGCCATGCGGATGAGTTAGAAGAGCTGTTATTTGATTTATCCGATCCGTTCGATAAGTTAGCGATGAGGTCAGTCAGTGCATCAATGCGGGGTGTGCTTTCGGGAGGCAAAAAAGCATTTGTATCGATACCCACCGGGTTAGTAGTGTTAAACCGTTTCGAGTCCTGTTCCACTAAGGATAACAGGCCGCTGTCGCCGTGAGCCTCGCCGCCCCTGGCCGGCGAGCGCACTACATGACCCAGGGGACTGGCAGCCAGTGCAGACTGTGGTGACTGCGGTGCGGCATTCTGCAAGGTGCGCCTCTATCGTAAAATTGTTCAAATGTGCTATCCCGCAGCGCGAAGAAGCGAACTTAAATAATGATAAAAGAAAAGCAAGAAAAAGAGTTCTTGCTGTTTACTAACCTTGGCGTATTCGCGTTTGACCTGCATAAACGGCCTTTCGGTCCTGCTACTGGAATAGCTACTTTTGGTTGTGCTATAGCTGGCAGTGGATGCCGGGGACATTGCGGCGCCGTTCTTCGTGTTTATGTGTAGGGGAATTGTGAAATCGTCGTCGTCGTCAGCGAATGCAGTCGTATCGCTGGTGTAGCCGTCGAGTCGGTGGCTCGCCGTCGGTTTCATGTGTCTATTTTGGACGCTCCGCAGTTCCGTCATTAAGCTGTGCTCGTAAGGTTGACGCTCCTCGCGACGCTGCATTTCCTTGCGCTCCTTCAGCTTTAATTGCTGCTTCTGGAGCCATGTCAGATTGTTGTTGTAACTGAAACCGAATTGTTGCGTAACTATTTCCGCCCGTCCTGTTATTTAATTCGTAAACAAATTCGACGCTGGACAATCGCCAGATTTAAATAACCGCTCGTAAAGTTTGCGCGACGACGCGCTCACTTACAAAATCTACAGGATGCCGCGGAACTTTCTTTTTTTTCCTTTTCGCATCTTCACCACTTTTGATTTGGTATTGATAAAATATTTTACCTAATTTGGTAAACGAAAGTCTGCCAGTAAAGTTTTCTTTCCATTTTCCGCTTTTTTTTGCAGTAAATCTTTTATGAAAGTTATGGCTTTTAAATACTTTTAAGTATGTAAAACATTAACAGCAAAAACATTAATGTTTTATTAAAGTTTTCGTAATAGTTTCCGAACTAAATAAGTAAAAAAAAAAAACGAAATAAAATTTGTTCTTAAATAATTTTAGATCTTGTGCAATAAAAAAAAGACACTTGTGACCTATTTAGGAAAACCACAAATAATTCAACCGAAAAGCTCCCAAAGGAAAAATAATAAAATTCCAAAGGAACAAATCAAACAAAAAAGCCACAATTTGATACTTTTAAACAAACATAAAATTATTCAAAGCCTTGAAGATATTATTCCTGGCATGAAAGATGCCTTTAAGTGATTCATTACTTTAAAAATAACCGAAATTTCAATATACTTTAAAAAAACGCAAAACAATTAAGTGCTTTTAAACCATAGAAAAACCTTGCCCCAAAACCATCGATCCCGAAATGAAATAAAAAATAATTACCATTAATGACTAAATTACATAATATAATTCTATTGTTCGATTTGTAATTGCAAAAGTGGCTCGATAAATGTTCTTCAAAGTTAAACACGAAACAGTTAGCCGAGCGAAAAGCGACATTCCGATCGAGAAGAAACCGAGATGTAGGTTGCGGACCATATGGTCGTAAAAACGGATGGAAATCAATCAATTAGCGAAAATAAACGGGGATTCTGCGAGGCATTAATTGCGCCCATTGGAAATCGCACCACGAGTTAATTTGCGCGCAAAAAATGCTGCAGCGAAATTTGCATTTGCATTATTTCAAGTTTAACGTAACAGATGGTTACGCACGTGCAATATATGGTAAGGTCAAGGATGAAAAACTCACGTTTCGTATTCCTTTGCCGCTTTGTATCCTCCCGGAGGCGATAAATTTCCCGAATCGGAAAAATGCGCGCCGCCACTCTTATTGTACGTTTTATCGGGGTGTCGCAGTACGGTATCGGTGTTGCTGCGCTTTAACGGCTCGATTTTTCTCGGGCTATCTCTGTAGTATTCCTTCTTGGAGCCAGCCGATAGGGCACTCTGCGTGAAAATGGCATCGATGCTGTCGTCCTTGTTCTTCCCATTGTACGTGCCGTAAGTGAACTTGTTGTTGTTATTGCGCTCGTATTGCGCACCACTCTGGTAGCCTTTATTTGGGGCACCTTGGTTTCTATTAAAACTAGCTTTTCTCACCAGACTGGGACTCGAGAGCTTTTTCGCGTCGCCGATCATGCTTGAGCTGTTCACGCCGTACGAAAAGGGTCGGCTGTCATGGCGCGCGTGATACGGAATATTCTTGTCCTCCTCGTCGTCTATGTAGCGCACATTATCCAAGTCCCGTTGGGGTTTCAGATCGGGGATATTCTGCACTGTGAGCATCATGTCCGAGAGCAATTCGTCCAACTCGCGATGCTGGTCCTCCGGTGATAGAGGGGACGGCTGCCCGGTCAGTGGGGGACTGGCAGAGGCGTTCGTGTTGGCGTTCTGCTGGTGTCCTGTAATACGCAGGTATAAATAATTGCGCGACCGCGGGGGAAACGGACTGGACGGGTTAGCGTTAGGGGATTGAAAGAATTAGAGACCTGCGGAGGAAATGCCGGAGTCCATCGATACCGTCAGGGGACTCGATACCGCTCCAGGTGATAACTCGGGTTTCTTGGCGATGGTCGCGTAGATACTGCCGTCCAATGGTCCGAATGTGTGATTCACGTCGTCTGCTAATTGTTTTATTGTTCGTTTTAGTAATCGAAGCCATGAATTTGTAATGGTAATTATTAATTCATTTTATGCTCAAGAATTATGAGCAACACTACAAGTATTAAGCATGCCGAGTTAACTTCTAATAAGTTAGTCTGAAAACTTTTTAAAGTAATTGTTAATTGAATTCGTCGAAAGTTAATAATAAAATAAACAAAGAATTTAAAAATAATAATAAAAACATAAAGATTTCGACAAAATTTATACAAAATTAAAAAAAAAAATAGTTTTTAGGAACAAAAAATATTAAAGAGATTTATGTGAAATCGATGTCACTTTAATAAATAACTGAGACCATTAGAAAATTAATTAAATTGAAAATCAAAATGAAGCAGTCTTCTACATTTATGGAATAAAAGAAATTTCTTCTTGAATGCGCTTTCAGCATTAAATTAAAACATAAAATAAGTCATAAATATGAATACGTTTATATTGAAGTGCACATTACCGAGATATTTAATGTTTCACCAGTAGTATTTTATTGATTTAATAGCATATAAATAAACGGAAACTCTTCGCGAACATCGCTAATAAACTGATCAAATTAAAGAAATTTAACAGAGATTAATAAAATTTCGCCTGAAGTATAAAGAGGTAAAAAAGTGTGGGGTAAATGAAACTAGTGGGGATAACCACGCGAAATCGCTCGTAAATTACCGCGGACGGCAAAGCTCTAATTAGGCGTGATTTATTAATTAGCAATGTCATGATTTATAATGTCTAGAGTATCCATTACAGAACGAAAAAAGGCAATATTTTCAACATTTAATAACTGGTTTTAGTGCCTTAATAATTCAATCAAGCCATTTATTAACAACAACAAGACCGGAAAAAAGTGTATACGCTGCGCGCACTTTGTGAAAGTGTTAAATCTTGTAAGAGCAGAAAATGAGCAAGAAGTATGTTGGCGTTATTTATAGAAAATTCATCGAGAAAAGGTTAATAGTTAAAGTAATGACTAAAATGACCATTTGATTGGGTGAAATGTTTGCATTTCGAATTCCCCAGATTGATTGATTTTTTGAAAAGTAATTTTTATGCACTTTTTATCGACGCAGCAGCGGCTAATTAACTCGCGGAGCGATTGCACTCGAGAAAAATGCGGATGCGCAGCAGGAAGTACCGAAGAACACTAATGCTGGAAAAACCAAGACATTCGGACGTCCAAATGATTTTATTTTCATCACTGAAATAGGTGCGCGTCTCTCTTGATGGCCAGAAATAACATCCAGCTAAGTCTCGCACTCCGCCGCTTAGACTCTAACTAACTACTTACTATTGATAATAATAATTAATTAATTATAATGAAACAACTATTGCTAAAATTGAAATTTAAATTTTAGAAAAAAATGAAATAAAAAAAGTAAATGAAAAAGTGGCCTGGAGCAGAAACACAAGTGCAACAACATAAACGATAGTAAAATTACACAACAAACAATTTGTAGACTTGGCAAACATAAGCCAGGTGTTGGAGGGTAAAAATAGCTCAATGTTTTTCAAGTTTCACTTACACCAAATAAAACTACTCAACACTACACGTAAAAAGTCGAAAACGAAACTAAAAGGCAGAACGAATCGGCAAAAAACTCACCGGAATCGGAATCCTCCTCTTCTTCGGACTCCTCGAAGTCGAAAGGACTGTCGCTGCGGATGACCGGGTCCTCGCTGGTGGCGGTGACGGGAATGGCAGGTGTGGGCGCCGGTCCAGGATGTCTGCTCTCCAATCCAGGACTAAAATGCAACTCGACCGCTCCGTCCGAAGGAAACCGCGTGTCTACAAATAACGCATACAATCGCATTAAAATTCATTTTAATGCTCTTCGCAAAACTTTCATGTCGTTTCAAACTACCGTAACAAGCGTGATCCAATTCCTGTCTGGTGAAGCTCAAGGTGTAATCGGAAACAGCGCACGTGTGAAATTGGCACGAGAAGATTGTCTCGCGCTCCAACTCGCCGCGATGGTAGCACTTAATTAATATATCGCCGCGCAATTGCAACCCCCGGCGTCGCTCGCCGGCCAAATTCACGGTGAACTGACTCACACCACTGGAAACGGTGTAGACACCTGCGAAGGTAATCTTCGGGTCACGCCACGACATTAAATAAGCATGATCCAATCTTACCCGAAGTGTAGATTGGCGTGTGTCCTTCGTACAGTTTCAGGAACGCTCTGCAGCCCCCGTTCTGAATGGAGGGTGCTCCCACTACGGTAACATGTGTGAGATATAAAGGGGCCGAGTTCACTTTGATGTTGTGCGATAGTAATCCCGCGAAATATTCGATGTAACTGTTGGATATATAAAGAAATTATTTATACTTTTCTCGGAAAGGTTTTCAGCGATTTGTGAGTTACCGTTTATTGGAGGGTAAGTATAGAGGACCTATGTTATCCTCCAGGTATTTCCGCATGGAGAATCGATCCAAGGCTTGATCTGCTGTCCCACAAATATTTGAATAGTGCATGTAAGCTGCCACTATTACACCTAGTTTATCTTTACTTCCCCTGAAAATACAAAATTTTTTTCTTCTAAAACATTTTTCGCAAATTCTTCATATAAAAAAATATTATTTTTTTCATAATTATTAAAAAAAAATTAAGATGTTAATGATGGAGATGAGAAGTTTTTTAGGTAAAATTAATAGGTTAAAATTGTATCTTTATTTCAAGAAAAATTCAATTTTCATTTGGTTAAAAAAATCCTTTAAAAAAAAATTGCACAAGTAAAAAATTTATTTTTTTCCTTTTTTGTAAAGAAGAAAGAAAAAAATAATAAAGATGTTATTAATGAACACAAGAAGACTAAGAGATTAAATAAATGGATTAAAATTATATCTTTACTTCCTTTGAAAATTAATTTTTTATTTCGTTTTAAAAATAATCCGTTTTACAAAATTTTCGCAGAAATAAAAAATTAATTTTATTTTTTGTACAAAAAAAAGAAAGAAAACATAAATAAAGTCGTCAATAATGAAGACAAGAAAACTCAAAGATTAAATAAATCAACTAAAATTTTATCTTTATTGCCACAGAAAATTCAATTTTTATATTATTTGAAATTTATTTTACTCACAAAAAAATACAAAAATTTTGAAGATTTTTTTTTTCATTATAAAAACATAAATAAAGAAGTTAATAAGATGGACAGAAGAAGAAGAAAGATAAAATAAATAAAATAAAAACGACAAGATCAGAAGTAATTTGAGATGATCTTACTTTGCATGAAGAACAGCAATGCGATGCTGGTCGCTGGACAGCCACGAATCAATCTGTTTGCAAACGCTACAGATTCTCTCCAACGGAGGCGCTAATCTTGCAGACCACCCAACTTCTTCGACATGTTTATGTTCGGTTTTCAACGTCCTCTTGGGCTCCGAAAGGTTAAACACCTGGGAAATAATAACAACGTATATGATAATGAAGAGTGCGGCAAAAGGCACAAGCGAAATTATTGTAATCACGATAACTACTAAATACTACTACTATATGTTATGTACTCCTCCTATATAAGACAGCATTTCAATTTTACCATATAATTATCGCCATGCTTATTGATAAGCATATGCGACGCTTGTCTTTGTCCCTGTCGGAAAGCTTGTGCGGTGCAAGAAGCTGGAAACCAGAGCGCAATAATTCTTTCCGTTACGTAGCTAAGATCCATTCCTCCGGTTACGCTGCAAGAACTCTTTCTCGGTTGAGTCGTCAAAGCTTCGCCGTAGATGCCATTGTAGGAGGACGAAGATACCATCTACAATTACACCGCACGATAAATATTCTCATTCGCATCTGCATACATAGTTATTTCTGTTATATTCTTGCAGAAACTTCGTACCGACCGCATAAATCACGATTTTCGAGCCCGAGGCGTGCTTAATAATTAGCACACAATATCTTAATAGATTTATTAAACGATTTCTCTCGCGTTCGGCGCCTCTTTTGCATATCTTAACGGTGCGCGCCAACAAAGCTCTGCAGGCCATATAGCAAATGATGTCATTCATTAGTAGAATCAACATTTGAATTTGACTATTATTATTATTAAGTGTCGACAGGTTTTCTCTCCAAGTCTCTCTATTGCTTATGAGCGGCCGCTCATTTTTCTTCCGCGGTCGATTCTTTGGCGAGTGGAGAGCGCAGCGCGCAAGAGAAGACACTGTTTTACGACCATTTAAGCACGCCAGATGGACTTTGCGATTATGAGATAAGGTGTTAATAGGCCGTACAAGAGTATATGTGTATTTAAAGCAAAGCCGCCACTTAATTTACTTTTGATAAAGACATTCATACACTGTATAGTATATATATGATGTAATATGCTAATGACCTTAGTTTTGTATGTAAAGTATATAGCGTCAAGTGTTATTTTACCTTATTGTTGGTACTAGGATTTCCATTCCTGATGGGTTCTTCATGCGTGTGCTGCAACAGACAAGAAGCGCATTAATTGCGACCCAAGGAACTAACTAATGTAAATGTTATACAGAATCCACATTGATAAGGAGCACAAACGAGTTCGTTGCTATTAATTTATATAGATTGTGGTTACTTAGTCGAGAGCATTTTCAATTCGCATTATAATTGATTTTCCATTTTATCCCTAATGACATCGACTTTATAATAAGCAATTGCATTAAACTACAATTTTAAATCCAAATGTAAAAAACAAATAGAAATTTCTTCTTGCATGTTGATTTCATTAAACAATTTGTTAAACTCTTCAAAAAAAAAAACACACAAAAAGAAATTTAAAAATTTAAAAATATAAATAAAATAATAAAATAAAACAATAGGTTCAAAATTAAAATTATGCAAGGTAACGTTGTTAAAATGATTTCGAGTTGATCGGCTGTAAAATTACCGTAAAACTTTATTTATAGCGAACTTTCTTAATGCAATTAAGCCGTGCTGCTTGTAAATAGTCAACACTTCCGGTTTCGTTCAGCATAATCGCATTGTCAAAGGCAGAGTCGTAAAGTAAACAGAGGTAAACAGAGCAGAAATGAGTTGTGCATGAAATCGATTGCAAATATACAGCATCACCGCATTTCCGTGCCATTAATCAAATTATTGCGTCTAAATATGCAACGGTTGTTGTACCGACGTATGACTTTACATGTACGAGGACGTGGGTGCATTTACCGAACAACAAAGATCATTTACATTGGCGAACGCGAGCGCATAAAAATGACGTTATCAATTTCCTTGAATGATATTTGCATAATTCGTTTTACCTGCGCTCGATTTTCGATATGCAACGCAACGTGCCATACGGTAAATGCGATCCTGTAGAGTAACTTTGCCGTGACTTTCGTCGTTTCTTCCCCGCGCACTGCATTACAAGGACAACGGATTTTCTCGTCGGGCCCGAGGAGCATTTTCTTCGGTTTTTCCGGACGGGAAAATCGAATAAAACGTCCTTGCAGGTTAAGATTTTGTGCCGCACTGACACGCCCGAAAACTGCATCCTGCGAATTCCTCCCCTCGGCGCATCATCCCCTGCGAAATTTGTGCAGAGTCAAGCGGCTCTTAACTACCCCTCGCAAAGTTTAGCGACCCTTTATTGCCACCTTAAACACATCCCCGATCCCAAGTTTGTTTTGGCACCCTGAGATTTATCGAAGGGATGCGAGGGATGCTAAATATTTAAAGTTTAAGTATTGAGGGTGTTTAGCAAACACAAATTCAAATCAAATAAAATTTTATTTTTTAATTAAAGTTCTTAAAGAAAAGTTTTAAAACTAATGAAAAGTATATTAAATGCAGTATCACTCTGTAAAGATGTAAACGTTTTCATTAAGGGTTTAATTAGGTTGTGCTATTACTGGTTAAACGGGTCAGGTAACAATTCCCGCGAATTGCTCTTTGCGTCATGCGTTGCTTACAAACAGAGCACGTTCCTTTTGGAAACCGAAGCAACTTAAAGTTAAAAGCACGCAATTTACCTAGATTATTAAAAATGGATGCAGAAAAAGTGATTTCCTGTTTCCCTATACTTACTACACATACAGTTTACGCCATTGATAAATGATGGGAATTTTGCGCATTGCTTTTAACGAAATTGAAGTAATAAATTTCTGCTCCGGAAATATGTAGCGACTACACTACTGGTGAGCACCTTTAATGCGAGCGCAAAAAATAATTGAAGAATCCTACGCGCGGATTTTCGAACCGCGAAAGTAATTAACGAACAAGTCGATGCATTTCATTACGGGCGCCGTTTTGACTTACGATCCATAAATATTTATAAGAAGTGCGTATATTAATTAATTAAATGCTCTTGCAGCGAGGAAAAAAGGCAGCTAAAAAGCTCTTCGCCTCTTGGAAACCGATCGGCAGCTGGCATTATTTATAGCGGCTTTAATTATGCGACTTCTATTTTTAATTTCCAGAGCGATTGATTTGAATTTCACTTTGCTATTCTTTATGCTTATGTCCACTGACTAATGGATGCCATTTTTTGTGTGTCATATATTTATCCACTAAGATGGGTGTGATGCGTACATACAAAAGTGTGTAAACATGAAATGCCAACGGACAGAAAAAACATCTATGTGAAACACAAATAAATGGGAGCCTTTTTTTCAGTCAGAGAGGACACTAGGAATTTCTTCTTTGTGTCTCTTCTTTATGTTTGCTCGTTTCATCTCGATAGCTTTCTATTTGAGTTTTCAGTGTATTAATGAATTCATTTTACAGGTGCAATGTCTTAATGACAATTACTCACTGCGGCTATAAATATCTTGCACCATTGCATGCTCGCGAGGTAAACCTCACTGGATCAACATACGTACTAAAAGTGCTGCAGGACTCACACTTTATTGCAGCAGCAGTAGTGGCAAGCTTAGTAATGTAGGGGATGATGTAAGTTGGTGGCTGGCTGCCGCCCCCGGCGAACACATGCGCTTCGCACCCGCGGAATACGCGACTCTCGAGCTGCTAGCTGCTAGCTGCTGCTGCTGCTGCTGGCTGCTGGCTGCATCCGCGACCGAGCGAGTGCAACCGCGAAGGGTTTCAATTCAACGAAGAGCGCTCGGAGTGCGGCGAGTCACTGACTCCAGCAGCATCCAAGAAGTTCATGTAAGTCGCACGTCCAAATATGAGAATACCATTCCTTAGAAGGCAACTTGCATTTTTACACCGAATAACTCGGCTTCGGTGAAATTAACGGAGAACCCGTTTCGACGACGAGTCGCCGCCGCCGCCACCGTCCATTCAGTAGTCCCGGGGCTCACCCACGAAAGCGCACTGCATTAGCGAAACGAAATTAAATACGCGCGCGCCCACTTTTCCAGAGCAAGCGGTGCAGTAGCTGTTGGACGGGTGAAAGGATGCACTCGACTGAATCGCAAGATGAATGCAGCACGTGCGGATGCTGCAGCCACCACACCGAGGAAGTGCAACCGACGCATTTAACACATGTTTTCGATATTAAAAGTCGCTAAAGACTAAAAACCCACTTCCGAATAGCTCTTTTTCTATAAGTGTTCCTATTAATCACTTTTGCAGTCATTACAAACTATTTTTATACTTTCCTTTATAGTGTATTGCTTAACTTTTACTAATTATCAAATGCAACATAGATTTATCATTATTATTTTCAACTAAATATTTTAAAAATTTAAATATCATTTTTTAAATATTTTTTTTTTATATGGAAAAAAAGAATCAGATATTGAAAATTTATTACAAATGATAAAAAACCTTTAAATAGATTTAATTATGCAAAGTGAGAAAGTAAATTAAGTAAATTTGATAAAACAACGAACACACGAAGAGGAAAATATGAGATTATCTACTTTACATCTAATTTAAGGGTTTAAGGGTTCAGGGTTCTAGTTCTAAATAGAACTTCTGCAGCAACTTCTTGACCTATAAACTTTAGGTGCGGCTACTCAGTTTCGATCAAGCATTACTTACTTGCTGACAATAAGTACCCTCAAAAATTGTCATTAGTTAATTAAAGCGGCCTTGCAACGCACCATCGTTAATTAGTGCTAACTAAAAGCGTTGTTTTTTATTAGTTCAGGCAATATAAACTTTAAATTACTTTTCATGTTAGTTCCTTTTGTTGTTAGCAGTTAGTAGTTAGTATTGGTGGCAATAAAGAGTGATTAAAACCTTACCACAATTACATCTCCGTTAACGAAATTAAGGGCAGCATTGGTAGTACGTTCCACCGTCGTCTGAACGGTTTGGATTTCCACCCTTTTCCTAACACCTGCATTGCCATTAGTGGCGGCGCCGTCTGCCTTGCGAATATCGCAATTTTTGTTACTGCTAATACTATTATTGTTATTGTTACTGATATTGTTCGTATCGATCGAATCGGTTTTCGTAAAGGGTCGTTCGTTGTTGTGAGGATGCTGGAACTGGAACTGCGGCGAGACATGTTTTTGGGCCAGATTCGTTTTCAGCCACTGCTTATGGATTTGCCAACTAGTGTCGGTAAATCTATCGGCCGCCTCCTGAAAGAAAAAAGCTCGCGCTTTAATAAAAACAGAAATTAAATAGAAAAAAATAATAATGGTAATGTGGAAAAGTCGGTTGGTGCACTTTGACCAAAGTGCATAGAGATTAAGATGTAGAGATTTACAGTGATTATTTAGTGTGGATATTTAGAATCGTGGCTCGGAACTTTCTAATAACTGATATAAGATTAAGATATCAAATAAATCAAATATATATTATGGAATCCCATAATGCTTTCATATTATAATATTATTGTTATAAATTACAACATAAATTAATCGTACTTATCAATATAAATTATTATTATATTGTACGAATTATTCAAACTGACAAATTATATATTAATTGCATTTTTCCATAAGCTCTGTAAAATATTCCTTCCAAATATTTTTTAAACAAACAAAACATGCATATAAAAAACTAAAATCATAAAGCGTATTATTGTTCATAAAAGCAGTCATAATTTGACCTCGCCAAGGCTAACAAAACGCTTAAAATTTTATAGTTTTAATTAATATTTCGAAGCGTAACTGAGCACGAACTGAAATGAATTTAACCAATTTAAAAATCCAAGTAAAAGCGATATTTTTTTTATTTTAATTTTCGAAACAGGAAAAATGCCGATAAATATGTGTCGTGCATTGCGTGCAAGTCAGGTCGCAAAATTGTTTTTAATAATAGTTTAATTGCAAAGTAAATGCACACCTTTAAGCCAAACAGCATGAGTAGTTAATTTGAAACATGCCATAATTAATAACAGTTTTCCAATATTTCCTTCGAATGATATAATTGCCGCGGCAGAGGGAGATTTTAAATTCGTTCCGTGGGCGTCAAAAATGCAGTCTATTTAATTGCAGAGCGCGGATGAAAGGCAGCAAGCAGGCAACACTATAGCGGTAAACTGCGTTGATTTTTGCATCCTCAATATGCATCCATTTATATCAAACATATGTACGTACATTGTTCGCAGGATGATAAAACATACATATGTATAAATGATGAATGTAAAAACTTGAACTTTGTTTCGAAATTCCTCGCTAGAAACTCTCAACTCACGGCTTTTCCTATTTTGTACTATGTAAGTGATTTATTAACAATGCAGCAGTAAAAAGTTAAATTTAAACATCACTTTTTACTGATTGCTTGTCATTACGGTAGCAACAACTTGTAAATAGCCTTAAGACTCGATAATTACTTGCGCTGCGTGGATCTAGGTGAAAATTCATCATAAAACTTGAGATGTTAGTATAATTGAGACCTATAGGACGTCATTAAGTTCGACTTATAAACCGGTGATGAGACAAGCAACAAATAAGAAAAACTGTAATTGAAATGTTAAAAAAAAAAACAGGGAAAATTTACGACATGTATAATAATCTTATCGTGCAAATTTGATGCAAATTTCTCAAAAGCAAATAAAACAAGGTCAGCCGACGTAATGACCAGTCGAAACGTAGCATTAGCTGTTTATTCAATATCGATGCTAATTAATTATTGTTATTATAAACTGCCGACTTAATCGCGCGATAAGTACTAACTGGGTACGCCTCAATCGCGCTGCAATTAAAAAGCTAGGAAGCTATCACGAAAAGGAGGGAATCGGTAATTAACTTATTATATTAGCTTTCTTATAGCGTATGGAGAAGATTCAGTAGTCAGGCGCATTAAGATTAAGCCATAATTTAGCTTATTTGGAACCCCCTAAGCGCATTATCCTTCACGGAAATCCTTTCATCCTTTCAAATGCAAGAAATTATTACAACTTCTAGTTGCTTCAACAGCCAACATCAGAGCTATGGCTATACCTTATTGATTCGTCTCAGAAAGTCCTTCTTGCTCTCCACTTCGGGACTCATTTTTTCTAATTTTCACACACACACACGCACGCACACACAGAGACATAACCTGCTCTCGTGAGGTTATTATTTGCTGTCACACCACTCTCATCTCTCCACGGATTTAATTGATTCGAGCGGAAAATTAGTGTTTCGCGCACATATCGCGACTGATGCTGAGAGCAGCGCGCACATCAGACTTAAGTCAAAAGAGCACTGCGCTTTTTTCTCCTGGAGCTCCAAGTCTAACCATGTTAATAAGTAAACATGGTGTGTTGTGGTGGTAAATGTACACGTACATTTTATGTGAGTACCACCAACCAACCGACCGTCTCGTGTGGAACTCACTTTTTTTCCTGGAGGAACATTTACGGCATTTTATTACTGGCACGACCTCACTATACATACTGTACTGTACTTATCTATTAAAGCGACCGATTGTCAATGCCAAATAATGGCGTAATTGTTAAAAGTGACTTCATTAATATTTATTACGGATTTCACTCAATTCGCACTGTTTTCGATCGTAAAATTTTTTTAATGGCATAATAAGTTGCGGTCGCAATAAGTTTTTTTTTTCGTGCTTTTGCTGGAAAATTTCTACATTTTGTAAGTAATGTTTTACATAAATTATTTGTCATGAGTCTTGCTTATTTATTTTTTTTTGGTTTAATTTGTTAAAATTTTGATTAATTGAATGAAAATTTATAATTCAAGTTTTTCTGTTGAATCCTTTTCACAGAAACTTTTTAATAAATAATAAAAGACAAATTTTTCGAAAAGAATACTTTTAAATCGAAAAAAAAATAATTAATTTAATTTAGAAATTAAATTGAATAACAAAATGTTTTCATTTTTAGAAATTAGATAAATCCTTTTCGAAGAAACTATTTTAATACAAAGATTTTATTAATTAAAATAGTGAAATATCAAATAAATTTAATATTCGACCTCTTGTAACATTAATTACCCAGGTAATTATGACTGATAAATCCGCAAAACCGATAAATAACACACAACCGGCGATTTCTAGGTAATAATTATAAATCAAAGTTAGAAATTACGTGATTTCCTGATTATTATAAATAACAAATGTCAACTCTTCATAAACTATGGAACTATTGAAATTCCAAAATATTAAATGAAATTTCTACGTTTTGCGACGTTTTCTCATTGAAAAAAAGTAACCAAAAACACAAATTACCAAACATTTTTTTATTAAACCAACAAATAGTCGCTTGATTTACTTTCCAAACAAAAATTGGCAGCATAAACATTGATATTTTTTTCTTCAGAATATACAATGTAAAACGTAAGCAAAATGTTGTTTTGCAGAGCGTTTATTTTAAGAACTGTAATGTTTACTTCTGGAACACGTTTAAAGTGTTCCATTTGGGCGCTCGTATTTATTCAATAAAACTTGATTTTATTATACGAGAGCTTTTTTCCTCGTCGACAAATCCGAAGGTGTGTTCTGATGGCGCTAATTGAAAGGGAAAACTGGCGAGCCTCCCGATGAAGAAGAAGAAGAAGAAGACTAATAAACCGAATGTTTACGAGTATTTATTTACATTTATAAATGTCGAAGAAATGTTGCAGGCTCGTTTTTTCCGCTACTCATTTAAATAAGCTCTTTACGGCTTCCATCAGAATGTAAACTTATTTTTACGCGATAGACATCTAAACTGCGGCAAAGCCAGCACAGAGACTCTTTTTCGAGATATTTTGCAATTTGTGTTCGCGGAACGTAAAATTATTGACGACTCATTTACCCAACAAATGGATCCACAATTAAGAGAACAGGTTTCACCGCCGATATTTTATTTTTTATTTTTACAAATCGTAAATTATTGCCAAGAAATTTATTCGTTAATGAACCTTAATTAAAGCGTTTTATGAAGTTTCGCGCATAAAATCGCCAAGTTGACAAACCATCGCCATTGCGTTATTTACACTGACGCAGAGCTTATTTAAACAGCTTGACAAATTTGCTTCATAATATTATTCTCGGAATCGGAAACGAAATTACATTTACATATGAAGTAAATGAAACAAAAGGTGCAGTTAATTATAGAAAAAAAAGTAAATAAAAACAAAAAGTAAAATAAATAATTTTAGGGGTGGTTTTTGTCGGTAACCAGTAGTTGAAAAAAAACTTGGCCGATAAATAAAATCCAGATGGGTTGTCGGAGTTTATTTCGAGGCTACGGCACGTGCTATATGATGGCAACCAAAAAAAAGCTTTTCTTTGAAAGAAAAGCAAGAGCAAAGGAAGGAGAGCGGCGGACGCGTTAAATTGCCATAAATATTTACGCTCCACGGATATATTTCCTCTCACATGAGTAGTGCCATATAAACCATATACAGGGCACAGCAAAAAATTAAACATAGAAATTCATATACTATAACGTAAGTATACAATAATTGTATATCCGGTCTTTTTTTCTCCATTCTGTTATCAAAAAACAAACAATTCAGATATTTACCATTCGATACCGTGCGAAAATAAATGAGCCGTTTTCTGCGGGGGATGTTTATAAGACGCGCTAATTAATGATGTCATTAAAGTATAAGGTCTTGGCATGTACGGGGAATTAAATATATGCAAAGCTAATGGACTTTTTAATGGGATTTTACCTCTTGCACGTCGGGCCCTCGGAAGGACAAAGAGAAAATCGTGAGTTAGGACCAAGGTCAGATTTTCGGAGCCATTTTTTCTCTCTCTTTGTTTCATTTTTTTGATTTTTTTTTTTTTACGATAGTTATCATTTTCTTTCACAAAGAGGATTTATGACTCTGTGTGCTGGACCAATCGTAAAACTAAAATAACAACAAAACCCCAGCGCGAGAATAAATCTCTCGAACTCGCCGTTTTGCAATACTAACGCTCGCTTTTTTAAAGCGCCCATAAAATTTGAACAAATATTTAACATTTCCATCCTATGGCGCGAAGGTACTAAAATTGTACTTTCGTTTGCCTTTTTATCTCGCTTTATGTAATCTAATGATAAAATGTTACGATTTCTTGTACATAATCTGCTTTACTGAAAAAGTTTTTTTTCCATTTGTTTGCAAAGTTTCGCTATTTTTAATTCAGTTTATACTTTTTTTTTCATATTGTTTAAAATTATTAAAAAACTACTATTAATTAAAAAAATATATATTTAAATGAATGAAAACCTTTAGTTAATAAATAAATTAGATAACAAATTAAAAAAAAATGAAAGGCAAACCTTAAAAAAAAAAGAAAAAACAAATTAAAACCGAAATTGTTTGTGACTCATAACTTTCGTGGTATAATCTTCATTAGCATTTGACACTAAAATACAAAACCAGACAATTCTTTAGAAATTCTTGCAATTTATAAACTTACAACTAATATTTTATGCAAATAAACATTTCATATATCTAAATTAAATAATAAAATTTTAATTGGAAAACTGGTTTACCTTTTAGTTATTTAATTTAAAGCTTAAAGAGCTTCCACTCTTATTTAAGCAGATGATAATTATTCAAAATCCACTTCTATTTCTATATGCAGCATATTAATGAATGCCTTTAAGAACATAAATATACTTAGGAAAAACTAATCAATATCAAGCCGCTCATTTAGATAAGACACTAATTAACGCTAAGAATGAAAGGTAAAATTTTAAAAGCCTATTGAATTTGAATTTAATAACTAATGTTGTACCTCAATGTAAATACTAAATACAGATAGAGTTAATAAACGAGAACGTACCATTAAAAGCAATCGTTGTAATTACTCAGTGTATTCTCGTTAGAACATTAAACTTAATTCCTCGGAGAGCGAAAGACGGGAAAAATCACTTGAATTGCTGATGTCTCGAGAGGATTACACCTGAAGTATCACCTTCCCGTCTCGCGAATAACCACGGACTGATTCATCAGAGATAGAGATATAAAGATGAACGAACACACAGAGACCGTCGTCTCCGGAGCATAATAAAAGTGGAATGCGGGTGGTACGCTGCTTCTCCTCCCGCAAGCTTTTACTTTTCATACACATAATATCCGCGGTCGCTTATAACGACATAACCGTAACTCATACACTGATAGCTGATAACACTAGGAAGATAGTTAAGGAAACGTTCGTTGCGCGCCGCACGAAAAACTTTCAGAAATTTCGCTACAAGTTCCACTGACTGATGCTGCAAAGTGCTTAATTAAATATGCAAATTCTTAGCTAAAAGCACTGTAAAACGGACGGCTGTTGTTTGAACAAAGCGTTTGTGTAATAAATTACAGCTTGGGTGCTGTACTTACGAGCGAAACCTTGGAGTTAATATGCGTCGATGATGATGATGGTCGATGATGGACAGTGCGAATTGGCTTTTGAATCGCTTCAGTGTATTGCATATACAAAGTGCAAGAATTTCAGCCAGCCTGTGAATTCGTCCACTGTTGTGCAACAATATAAAGAATAATTTGTATAATTTGTAACAGCACGACACGACGTTAAAGAAGTCATTATGTAATGATCATTATTATTATTGAAAAGCGATATTATGAGCTTATGCACTTGGCTGAAGAATGATTCGGCTTTTAGCCGCGCATTTGCTGCTACGCTTTATCTTTATAGTGTTATTTATAATAATTTATTGTTTATTATTGTTGCATGCGGTTCTAATTTAAATACAATGCGTTTATTGTTGCTCTTTTGCTCGATTTAAATAATGGAAATTCATATTATTTTAGATTTTTGCAAATGTCGTTCTATAAATTTCATCTTTCTTCGCATTTGTTCTGCGGTTTTTAAACAATTTTTAATTTTTATGAAAAATTATAAATTTTTCATGTTAATTGGAGCATTTGTTAATTTTCTCGGGTTTTAGAATCGATTATAAATGCGTCTAATACATATAAATATATGATAAATAGGATAAAGTAAATTAAAATGACATTTTAATTTTTTAAATTATCAAAATCCCCAAAAGAATATTAAATCAAGTAATTTTATTATAAAAAAATCTATAGAAACAATTTTATATTTTTTAAATTTAATAATAATGACTTAATTTAGCAAAAACAAAAAACTTGTTTTCTTTAGATATAAACACAATGAAGAGCGAAAACGAAATTTTAAATTTACATTAATAAAAAGTAAAACTTTTGCTTATTTTGCAATTGTTAAAATGAATAAAAATGCACCTAAATGCCAAAAATAAAATGATTAATGGTTAAAAATTCATATTTACGATTTTAAAATTCTAAACAACAAATAAAATATTGATTATGAAAAAAACTTTAACTTTAAAAATTAGTAGAACAATTTTTTTAATAAACATTCGATTAATCATTCCAAACAAAAAATAGCATCATTAATAATTACTTTTTTCCTCAAAAATGCAATATAAAATGTCAGCAAAATTTAAATTCATATTAAAAACAACAATATTTTTATAAATAACAACTTTTGCAAATTGTGCTATTTTTAAACGGATTAAAATTGCATTTAAATGCCAAAAAACAAATGATAAACGATAATAAATTGACATTTCACTTTATAAAGTTCTCAAAAACTAATAAATAACTCCAAACCAGATATTTTTTATACATAAAAAAGTAGAAAAAGAAAAAACTTAACAAATGTTAACAACAACCGATCAAAATGTAAATTTATGTTTATTAAATACGTATAAATAAGCCTCCTGTAAAACTTTTAAAACTTTATTAACACGTTAAAGAAATTCCCAATTTAAATGAAGCAACATTATATAATTAGCCAAAGCATCGACCGGCCGCTGCAAACATAAAAAAGGTAATTTCCATAAAGAAAAAAGCAACACCCATAAAACCGATTAATTTCTCCGATTGCTAACTACACGATTCGACACATTAGATGAATTGATTAGGCATAATATGTTATAGGCATATGGGCAAGAAGCAAAAAAGGAGGACTTTATAAAGGCGATTCGAAGAAACTGCTCGCTGTGCACTGACTCTGCATGCGAAATGCGAAATGCAAATTGTTTATTTTTGCCAACAGCCTTGACGGGAATTTCTTCGTCCTCATCTAATTTCAAGCACTGCTAATTTATTTTATGTTTTCTCCGTATATGGTCGTCGCATTTACATAAATGCATCTAGATATAATATGCATTTGTACGTTATTGCTGCCGAGACTATTAGCGGCCCTTTTTTCGTCCCATTGCCCGGCCATCGGGAGCTATAGGAGGGCTGCAGTAATAAGCGGACCATTGTTATCGATTAGTATCGACTAACATGCAGTTTTATTCTAGACGAGCGGTGGCAATGACTCTTCAAGAATACACTATTATGTACCTATACATAAAGGTATATTAATATTGGAGTTGTGGCTCGGAGGAGCGGCAAGCACGAAAGACCACTTCTTGTATAGAGAGGTTTAATATTATTGCACTGCATTGGTTTCTGTTCTTGCAAGAGTCATCCTGTTGGATGGATTGGGGTTACAGCGAGATGACGCCCCCGAGATACCGAAGATGATGTTTGCTTAGGCGGCGGCTTTAATTTCTTATTGTTATTATTGGTAATTGTAACGATATATAAATCGATGCGCTTTGATGTTGGTGGTAGCCTTTTTTGGTATCAGCTATTCCTTCTCATATAAATCCTTGCACTTGTAACTGTCCAAGTATCAAACTGAGTGATTTATACTGGATAATCTATTGTGTTAAGACGGTAATATTTTTATTATGGCTCCGTAAAGAGATCACTGATCGCGACGGCATTGGATTAAATTATGGTTTCGTATCAATTTCAAAAATAAAAAAAGTGTATGAAAGTAATGTTTTTTTTTTTCGGGCGACAGGCCATTATTTATTAAATAATAAGAGTAAAGTGAAATAAGTTAACTATTTACCAATGTAAACTTTTGTGAGTTATGACCAACAAACAAATAATGAAATGTTTTGTAAAAAAAAAAATGGATTAAAATTTATTCACTTTTACGATGTATTTTTAATTAAACTAATGATGAAACAATTTTTTTTTCGCGTAAAGTTCACTTAAAATAAATAAATAAATAATCTGCAAAGACACAAGTGTTTAATTCATTTGAAGAAATAATAAAAATTAATAAGGAAAAGCAAATATACTTTTTAACAATTTAAGTAATTAAAGAATGAAATTTATTTTAAGTAAATCTTAATTGTTAGCTTGTTTAAAACTCTCATAAAACAAATAATGAGTTTAATAAAATATTAAGTGAATACAAATTATTAACATTAACTGTGAAGATATAAATGTTTAATTCATTTAAAATAAAAATAAAATTAAACCAAAAAGTACTTAATACTTTTTAACAATTTAAGTAATTCAAGAAAGAAAGAAAAAGTAACATTTTATTGTTAGTTTGTTTAAAACATTTATTAAACAAATAATTAAAAGTTTAATAAAATAAAAATTATTAGCTTTCACAAAGTATTTTTTTTTATGAAAGTAATGATGAAATAAAAATGTTTTTGCTTGCAGTTCACTTTAAAAATAAACAAATTAACTGTAGAGACATAAATGTTTAATACATTTGAAAAATAATAAAAAGAAAATAAACCCAAATATACTTAAAACTTTTTAACAATTTAAGAAATGAAATAAAGAAGTAAAAAGTAAAATTTTATTGTTAGTTTGCTCAAAACACTTTTTAAAAAATCGCTTGAAACTCTAAATTAATTAGGAAACTTTCGAAAGAAAATAAAACAGAAAGGCTTTCAAATCGTTAGCAAAGAAATAGGAAAAGTAAGTAAATGATAAAATTAAGGATAACGACTCTACCATAGGCAACACTTCCATCGAAAGAGCGAGTTGCCTATAATGAGAGACCGCGAAGAGGCCATTCAAAGAAAATCAACTTTCCGCAACTTTGGGAAATTTCTCCAATTTAAACAATAAAACTTACCTTGCTTTCGCAAACTTTGTGGCACACATATTTGCAAACTGAAACAAAAGAAAATTCATTGTTACTTTACAGAAAAACTTTTTTTTTAATTTCAATCAAATAAAAATTATAATAAAATAAAATAAAACTATCAATTTAAACCAAAAAACTTTAAATTGAAACTTTAACGATGTTAAATGAACTAATAAATTTTGAAAATTTTCTAAAACATTTATTCGAATTAATGCATTTGAATAATTAGCAAAGAGCACGTCCCAATAAATTAGAAATCCAAAACATAAATATAAATTATGAGACATTTATTACATGGCTTCAAATAGGAAACATCCGTTAATTGCCCACAAAAGCACGGATTGATTAACAATACACCGAGGGAATTTATCGGCATATAGAATTCACGCTTCGCCGCATTAGAATTCTTCTTGAAAATAAAAAAAGTAAAAAAGATCCAGCAATGCAAGCAAGTGCGCTATTAACCAAATGTGTCATTGGTTTCCTATTGAAAGCCGGGACCGCATTTGACAATTATTTAAGGAGTGCCGTCAATGAAATATGGCTCCGGCGTATTGGAACCGCAAAGCGCAACTGATAAATAGGTTTTCGGTGAAAAGCATTTTTTATTCTGGGCACAAAGCGCGCAAACAGAGGGAAAAGCTGAGCTAAACAAGTAAAAGCTTCCTCTGTCGCGCAAAAGGAAGAACCGAGATAAAGCACCTCTTGGGCAAACAGGATAACGCTTTATGAAAATTACAAGGAGTTAAGTAGAGAGATGCACACCGTTATGATGTTTATCGCATTATAAAATCGTTTGTGAACACCATTATTATTAAGTTCTGTATACTACAAGTTTGTCATTGTTTATCTGCCATCGTTATT
>JASKGO010005686.1:0-35517 GCA_030556065.1 Holobus sp. GC000080
TTTGCTCATAAGATTTCAATGAGAGATTTCTACTATTTAAAGCGGCAAAAATTAAAAATAAATACGGATTTGAATTCTGCTTGAAATAAGCTTTAAAAAGAGGTATCACAATGTATATCATTACATTTAAAAAAATGTCATCAAATTCCGCTGCAGCGCCACCTACGGCTGTGTTCAACTGTTTTTGACAGTTTCAAGGGCAGACTAGCGTCTATATATATAGCCTAGAATTTAAGCTTCATAAGTTGCCTTGTTTAGAAATTAGCAGGGGGGGTACTACTTAAATGATCGCACTGTATATCCATACCAATTGGAAATGTTGTCTTATGTATTGTATACCAAATTTGTGTCACCCTGTATATTCAATTTACTAGTAGAAAAAATAGTTTACTTGAAGAAAACTAAATTAGAAACCATTGCATATTAAATTTAATAATTTAATTTAAAATTACGATTTTTTTTTGTCAATTAAAGTGATGATGTAATTTCCGGAAAATTCCACAATTAAAAATAAATTAAACTTCCATTTTCAATTTCAAGGTTCAAAAACAGAACAATTTGTTTAACAACCAAAAAACAATGAAAAACTTCTTTTACAGCAAACTATTCTGCGTACGTAAAACGATAGAATGGACAAACTGCTTATACAAAGCAACAAATATTCCTGCAAGTAATATAATTTACATTAACAAAATACTAATCAGCGAAACCATTAAAGTTTAAGCCAGCAATGAAACCAACAGAACCAAAAGCAATAGGACTAGCAAAAAAAGACCATTACAAAAACAAGAAAGTCCATTACCTCTACGACTACGTTGTTGTTGCCAAACAAAACTAGTAAATTTCAAAGAAATAATAAAAAGCAAGGATTACGACCATGAAGGAAAAAAAACACTTTCTTCTTGAGTATAGCTACAACGCAACATTCTAGCAAGAAAAGCCTTAATATCAATTCAAAAATAAAAAACCAAATAACTTTCTTTGTATAAATAAATTGAAAAATTTAAATAAGAATTTGTGATTTCGTAAGAGGCCATAAACTAAAAAAAAAAAAACAAACAAAACAAGAAGAAGAATATTTGACACCGGTCCAAGAATAATTAAGTCCCACTAATTGGGACAATCTAATCCTTCGGGCACTATAATTATCGTGCGAAGAACTCAATTGAAAGCCGTAAAAAAGAAAAAAACGGTTAATTTTGCTGCTTTTTAGAAAATATAATTGCGCGATATTTGAAAGTGCGAGGCCAACCGGTCGCGACCGAACCCAATGGGACAAAGAGACCGATTGCACCCATGATTGCATGTGCATTCGATCCCATCCATCCATGGCATCCATGGCAAGCAGCCTAGCAAACAAAGCCGCGTCGTCCATTGTTTATACCATATACCAGTTGGTAAAAGATGCGCCAGAGACAAAAGAAATTAATGCGCGCGCATTAATTACACTTTTTTTTTTCTAACTCTAACAACACAACAGCTACATCAAAACCTTTTGCGTCGCATTTAATATATTTTAATATTCACTTGATGTACTTACCTAACGCTTTATCTTTTACGTAATCCTTTGTGTGCGGTCTCGCTCACGAAAAAAAGTCCTTAAATAAGATAAGCGATAAGGTGACCACTTGCGATTGCATCAAGAATGCAATATTCCTGACCGTCACTACTATTCTGGATAAATATAATATGTATATCGACCAGACGCGCGCGCGCCTTTATACAGTTTACAAACGACGCCAGCAGGAGACTGGTTCCTGCTTACGGCAGCAGGTTTGTTGTTGCGATCAGCTGGTGGAGGCACAGCTGATCTCGACGTAAAGCGCCGCTGCAGGAATCCCCTCTTACTCTTCCACTTGTCTCCCACACCGCCACCGAATGCGCTACGCTCGCTTTTGTTTATGTTTTTTGCTCCTGTGTCTACAGTTTTGAATATATTATTCTGTTCACGGACGGAACATTGCACGAAAGGTGTCTTTTTTATTTAGGAAATCAAACAGTTGTACTTACGTTTGATAAAGCTGTGAAAATGGATTTTATTGGCGCCGAAAACTTTGCCTACTGATGTCCGATGCGATTACTTGTTCCATTTCGCTTTTGATTTTACTTACAATGATTTTAATCCATGTTTAGATGTTTAGATTACAATTCACTGGAAATTTATCGATAATTTGCCACTTGACGTATTGATTTGGCAATTTTTGTAGCTGCCAATTATTATTTTGAGAAAGTGCGAATGGTGCTGCAAAAAATGGCGGAAAACTAAAATTATTTGAAATATAGTCAGTAGCTCCATCTATCTATAAGAACCTGAAGAAATCTGTTTGAGGTTATGCTAGTTTTACAGTTTCCTTTCTTCTTTAATTTCCTGCGGATCCTGCTGATTTATAATTTACAATATTTATAGAAGTTTTTTTTTATTGATTTAAAGCGATTTAAACAATATTTTCAAGTGCCTGATACGTATTATAATTAATCAAGACCTTGAATCTTTATGTTTTGTGTGTTGCCATCCACTTCAGTAAGTAATTTATTCTTTTTAACATAGTTTTATTTCACAACAAAATGTTCGCCAGTATTACAAATACAAATAACACCATATTAAAAGCTCTAAGTGCTGCTTATCGTGTCGCTAATTCAACTTTATTTGTTAATGCAGCTACTATGTCTACTCTAAATAATAATAAATTAGTTTTCAGACAGGTATGTAAAATTGATTATAATTAACCAATAATTGAAATGAAAAACTACTTTTTTATAGCTTTTTGATACTAAAAGCAGTACATACACTTATTTATTGGGTGATGCCGACACCCGAGATGCAATTCTAATAGATCCTGTTATTGAGCATGCTAAGCGAGACTGGCAATTGATTCAGGATTTGAATTTGAAATTGAAATATGCAAGTAAGTTTTTCCTTTCTAATTTAATATTAGCTGATAAGATTAGAAACAGTAATGAATTATTGTTTTGGTTGCAGTCAATACTCATATGCATGCAGATCATATTACTGGAACTGGAGAGCTAAAGAAGCTATCAGGTTGCAAGAGTATCATTTCAAAAGCCAGTGGTGCAAAATCTGATATTCATATTACTGATCAGGATTCCATTGATTTTGGAGCACATTCCTTGCAAATTATTGCCACTCCAGGCCACACCAATGGATGCGTCACCTATTACTTGAAGGATTATGTAATTGGTCATTAATTAGATTAATTTGTTTTAAAAATTGTGATTTTTTAGGGAATGGCATTTACTGGAGATACAGTTTTAATTAGGGGCTGTGGCCGGACGGACTTCCAAGAAGGAGATTCAGCAATGTTGTACAAGAATGTGCACGAAAAGATTTTCACGCTGCCCGGTTCAACTGTTTTGTATCCTGCACATGATTATAAAGGGATGCTGTGCACTACTGTTGATGAGGAAAAACGTTTGAATCCTCGCCTGACGAAAAGCGTCGAAGAATTCGTGGAAATTATGAACAATTTAAATTTGGCATATCCTAAAATGATCGGTAATACTTTTTTTTTAGGTATTTGGAATTTGATGTTGAAATTTCTGTACTTTATTTCAGATAAAGCTGTGCCTGCTAATAAAGTTTGTGGGCTGTATGAAATTCCTGAAGAACTGAAGCAATATATTTAATTTTTTATAGTTTATCTACTCTATTAATGATATTATTTGTACATGAAAAGTATTTCTATTTTATTTTATTTTCATATAAAATAATTCAATTCGTTGTATTGTTATAAATTTACACGATTTACACGAAATAAAATGTATCAAAGAAAGCTTTGTTTCTGTTTAATTACTTCAAATTATATAATTTTGGTTTTAAAACCACAAAACAAATAGTTTTAAGTTTTTTGTTAATAAAAAGTGGAAAAGTACTATTCAATATCATATGTAATAATTACAAACCCATTTACAAATTAAAATTTTGATTGTTTTAGGAAGTGCTGCCATCTGGAATAGGTTTCCTTTCAAGCAATGAAATTTTTTCTCCGACGCCATTTTGAGTTTTAAAACGTTTCGAAGTGTGTGAGTTCTCAAAGAAAAATTTACATTTTCTCCAAAAAAGGTAATAACAACTAAAAATTAATATCTGTAATGTTTATTTAGTTCTTTGTTCACTTCTTTTCCATTCATTTACCTTGTCTTTCGATTTATTAAGTATAAATGTCCAATCTAAAAATGTGCTTGATTTCTAACCTTAATTACCGGCAAGTTAACTTAATTTCATTGTTTCACGAACAAAGTAAAATATTCGTTGTACGTTAAAATAAAAGTGCTTTCACTTAAGACTATTCCAGCAGGAATATAATTCTTAATTTTATTTCATTGCTCAGATGAATTCTCTAACAATACCTCCTTCACCAAATTGGTACCAGTCCAGAATTGCAACATGTGCCCCCGACAACACGTTAATTTACGGCTCAAACAGTTCGCTGGTCGTTGTTAAGCCGTCTCCTTCTGATAAACCTGCGGATATATCAGCAGTGATGTTTGCACACTTGGATCGAATAAGTGGAATATGTCTAGGACAATGGTCAGATACTAAAAAACAGTTGGCCACATTTGGAGATGATAAATTGGTCAAGCTGTGGAACATGCTTGATAATACAGTTGTAAATTCTCACAATAGTCATACAATCAGTCGCACCAAATTGATTGGTGGTGCCTTTGCTGGTGAACATAAGATTGTGAGTGTTTCAGAAGATGGACTGATTGTTATTTGGAGAATCAACACTGATGAAAAAGTCCCCATTAAAAATTTATTGGGAATTAAGACGCAAGTAACGTCTGTCTCGTCATGTCCTCACGCTTCTTGGCTTATGGCTTTTGGAATGAGGAATGGACTCATTATTGTAGCTGACTTAAGATGTAAGTCTGCTTTAACTTATACATAGTTAAAATATTTTTATTTATGCATTATTTGTTTGTTTCATAGATAATGGATCTGTGATGTACAAGTTAAGAAGCCACGATCATGATGTTATTGACTTGGCTTGGTGCCCTGTTCCTTATAACGTATTTCCTAAGAAAAATGCCGGTAATGCTGAAGTAAAAGATTCCAGTGAAGATAGTTCGGGTAAAAATGGAAGCGAAGACAAAGGTAGCAGCTTGGAGGAATCTACAAATAGTGAATTGTCAACGGTTTCCAAAATTATAGGTGAAACTGCTGAAACTGGTCCGCAGAAAGAAAGTGGATCTGTGCAAGCGGATACGGTTGATGCTTCAATTTTCAAGAATGCCGAAGATAAACCCCCTCAAGAGAAACCTAAAGAAGCAGACGGAGCGGCAGAAAGCTCTTCCACAACAAAGACTGAAAAAACAGGAGATACTGTTGATTCAGCTCTTGCTTCAAAAATTAAAGAAGTTGAAATATCTGAAACAAAGACTGAAGAAATGGAAGATGTGGACACTGTGGATGCCCTTCCTGCAAATGGTACACATCTTATTAACTGCACTACCGAGGAAGAATTGGTAGACGCTCACCAGAAAGTAATAAAAAGTAATCCGTGGGTTGACTTAAAACACGCTGATGATGATGAACAACCCCCTGAAGAATCAGAAACGTCTCCTGTAAGTGACACTTCGTTCGATTTTTTGAAAGAATGCAACGATCTGGAAGCCAAAATACGCGAAGCTACTGAAGAAGGTACACATGATGATCACAAAACAAGACACATTGTGCAAGATACACCGGAGAAGATTAGTAATTCGGTTGAAAAGTGCGATGAAGCGGAGAAAAAACCGTGTGAAATTAGGGAGTTCCTGTTGGCTTCGTCTGCGAAAGGAGGATGCATTTGCATTTGGCGCGCAGGTACAGACGGCCGTCTGCACATGAAACTGAATCCGCCGAAATCGAAATCGCACGGTCGCAAACAGCACCACCGTCATCATCGCGACAGCTCGTGGATTACACTGAACTGGATCTCCCCCGACACATTACTCTCGTCCGGATGTAATGGCGAACTGTACCGCTGGGACTTGTTAGAGAGGCAACCGCAGGCGATACTCGTTCACAATGATCATCACAAGCAATTATTTTCTATGTGCTCGCCGGCTTATTCCGCCTTAGCGTTACACCAGCGACCGACGAAAAAGGAAGATCTGGCTATTTGGACAATGGGTCGCGACCGCAACATTATTTATACATCGGTCCTGGAAAGGAAGGTCCTCTGCATTTATCCGACCTTAGGTTGTGCCGTTTACACAATGTGCTCGTCGCCAATTGATCCGAACAGAGTCGCGTTGGGACTAGGCGATGGGTCAATAAGAGTGTGGGACCTGAGCAAACCTCACTTGCAATTTATCTTGATGTCGGAAATCAAACTTAAAGTGGGTGCCAGAGTGATGTCGTTGGCTTGGCATCCCAATGAGGAATTTGTCTTGGCTTACGGCACCGAAGAAGGACAGGTGGGCGTTATTTTTGATTTTTCACACGTTCGGTTTGTTTGCATTTGTGATGTTCATGGGGATGACTTTATGTTATAGGTCGGTTATGTAAATCCCGGGAGCGTTTCGAAGCCGCCAGCTTTATTTGCTCAACACTTCAGGAGCGCTATTTATAATTTGGAATGGGCTCCATTTCCCGACAAGCCGGATACGTTGGGATTGTATGTGTGTTCGGAAGGAACCGTCGGGATATTCGATTTAAACAATACGATTGCCGGTCCCGCGATGCTGATCCTTCCCAAGAAGGAATTTATCACGCAAATTGCCTGGAGGCCGGACCACGCTGTGCTTGCACTCGGATGCAAAAGTGGAGCCATTTACTTGCTTAATGGAAGTCACCAAGTGGAGAGCACAATTTACTACCAGAAGAAGGGTATCTCTTGTTTATCATGGCACCCGGTGGCAACTGCTGAAGATGATGAGGAGTCTGCCAACAAACACTGGCTGGCTTCCTCCACAAGCAGCGATAATGGTGTTGTTATTTATAACACCGACGTCAAGCCGGATGGTGAAGATATTAAGGGCTTAGTAGTGGAAGAACTGAGCAGCCATGTGAAGCCTGTTAATCAAATAATGTGGAGCCCGTACAAGAACGGACGATTGGTTACGATTTCCGAAGACGGAACGGCCGTCGTTTGGGTTGACATGAAACCAGTGGCGACTTTTGTAAATTCCAACACGGATCCGCTGTTGGCCGGCATCTGGAGCACCGTGAGCGAGCATTTTATTATAACGGCCGGAAAGGATACGTCGCTGCGTGTATGGAATATAAGCGACAATCCGTACGTGGAGCAATCAGAGGTGGACAATATGAGGACGACGCGTAAGAAGGTGTTGCAGCAGTTCAAAGGCAAGCGGGAAGAGAGAATGGAAGAGCAAGGTTCTAAAGGGAAAAGGTGCTCGCTGTTTCCCAATGCTACCGGTCGTCAGGGTGATCTCAGTCTAGCTCTGCGTGATTGCCGAGCGTTACTTGAAAAGTCGGAAACGGCACCGGGCAATGGCGTTTTGCAAATGTTCGGTAATCCGGACGAATTGGGCGGACTAATGGACGAACAGAGTGAGTCGTTCAAAAACCGCGGCAAGCACACGATGCAGCAGTACTTGAGTTTGTGGCGAGGCAATATCGGGGACGCCGTCAAAGAAGCAATTGCCGATGGCAATCTGAGTCCATGGCTCATTAGTATCGCGCCGATGGTGTCGTTCAAGTAAGTGTTGTTGCCTTAACGAATTTCGGTCTTTATGAGTGCGGGATTGGTCCTTATGGCGGCATTCTTTCACTTGCAGATTGTGGCAGGAAGCGTGCGAGGCGTACACTGTCCAATTAATGGAGAACCCGAACAGTGACCCGCTGGAAATTGCCTCGTACTATTTGTCCGCTCACAAAGTGGACGAAGCGGTTGGATTATTGTGCGAGCGACAAATGTACTCGGAAGCTTTGGCGTTGTCGAAGAAACGGAAGCCGAACGACGAGCAGAGCGCGAAGGAAATTATGCATCAGTGGGCTAAGAATGCTCTGATCAATGGACGCTTCGAAGTGGCCGCACAAAAGTAAGTCGAACAAAAGCCTTTTTTCTTGTTTCATTTTTTACTTTTTATTCCTTCAATCATAGTGTGCTCGCTAGTCGATTGGTTTTAGTTATCAGTCTTTTGCTCGGGGCTTGATTTTACTGGTGGCGTGGCACGCGTTTTATTGTTGCCCTTTGTTTGGCGCTGTTTAATTAGCTTTCCTCCGTTACCTGTTCGGAATTTTGACGGCTCTTTTCTTAGGGTTTGATTCACGTCGTAAAAATGAGGGTGGTAATGTTTGTCGTGTATGTGCCTTAATGGTACGGAAAAGTTTATCCAATTCGGCAGGGGCGTTCGCTTAGAGGACCGTTCGTGCGCAAGCATTGGTTGGGCGACTGTAGAGATTCGCAGGTTGCTCTTTTAAAACGGGACCGAAGAATGAGATATGAGGAAAGTTTAGCATTACTTTAACGTTTGTGTGTCCGTATAAAATTTGTTACGGATTCTCGTAGTTGAGCGAAACCGAAGACTTTGTGTTTAAGTAAACCCCGCCAAGTGTACGATATTCGATGATTGCCTCGAACCGTAAAAGTGTCCGTCCGTTCTATCGGCCGCACTAGAATAAACACGCTGTTTAAACGGAATCAATAGGAAATTGGCGATTCTGGAGCGTCCCTCTATTGGCTCCAAATTTCTCTTGTTTCGGATCTAATATTACCTACGGTCTAACTAAACAAAAGCAATATTGTTCGCGATTTTTATGCCTTGTTAATGTTTGGAAAGGGGGCTTTGTATATTATTTAATTTAGTTTTTATTTCTTGCAAAAAAAAACATTTATGTACGCTAACAAAAATTTGATCAAGTAGAAGCTTCGGTTAATTTATATTAAAATTTTATTGCCTCGTCCGACACGTGGTAATTGTCTGTAGTGCAGCTAATAAGTGAGGGCCGTAAAGCTTCTCCAGCTGCAGGCAATAAAAGTCACGGAACAATTAAATTTTGCCGCTAATAATTTAACTTCATCCAACTAGAATAGAATACCGTCATTTCCTTATTGTCACTTGCACGCTTGTTTGCTTGCTTGGTGTTTTTGGTGCCGCGGTAGATGATATCTGTATTGTGGAGTTCTCTAAGTTTTGACGCAAAGCATACCGTCGTCGTTCGTTTCTGGTGCGTTTGTGTAGTTTACTAGGGACCTTTTTGTGAATGACTGCGATGATAGGCAGGCAGGCAGTCAGGTTCGATATTGTGTTTGTTTCTAGTTACATCGCCTTGGGCGAGTTCGAGGAAGCCGCCAAAGTGCTTTACAAACGCTCCGATTGCGAATCACTGGCTTTGGCTGTCGATTTGGCGAAACGTTGCAACAATCCGGAACTGCTTGCAACGATAACCCACAGGTACAACCTGTTTAAAAACAAGGACGATTTGGTCGCGCTGCCAACTATTCTAGATGCAACGTTAAAGCTCACGATGACGTCGGAGGAAATGCCATCGCAATGCGACGACAAAGAGAAAGTTGCAATGGAAATTCAGTAAATACTTAAGTTTTTTCCGTTTATTTTTACTTGTGACATTATTATTTGAATAGTATTTTTGTTTTTAAGTTATTTGAAATGATAAGAGTTAACTATTAGTTATATTTAAGAAAGCAGAAAAAATGTTATGTTGAAATGTTTTCCCCGAATAGAATGTTTTTTAGTTTTTTACGAATGTGTAATACGATTGTGTAACAAGTACTGGCCAAAGAGCGGTTTCGCTTAAGGACATGTATCGCTTGTTAAAACAATTATTCATGAATTTGTTGATCGATTCTGGTATACGCGCGGAGGTGTAATCTGTGCACGGGTCGCTTTTACGATACTTTACGTGTAGTGTTCGGTGGTGGTGGCATCAATAACGGCGGCGGCGGTGTACACGCATACAAATTCAGACATGGCGCCTGACGATCGATGCTGTTGCCAGGCGACGTCTACTTCTGGGGGACGGCGAGTCAACATACACCTCCGCTTTGATCGCAGGCTGCCGCCCGCGCCGCCGATCGCGCGAATTTCGCTATTCACTTTTCGGGCGAGTCGAGAGCGAGAGCCGCTGGCAGCATAGACGGACGGATAGATGTGGATGGATGGATGGATCGTCGTAGCCGCCGCCACTCACGATGATGCGAGCACTCTGCTGCTGCTTTTGTTCATACATGTCTCGATTAAGCGGGGCGGCAGAATTAGGTGTTACGTATCATTAGGCAGCGGTTGATTATTTACAACGATCCGATGAATTCTTTGAAATGATTTTGAAAACCTTTCATGCCTACTGCTAGGAGCGGAGCTTTTTGGTGAATTTCTCTTTGCAGTTTCTGGCAATTTGCAGCAGGTTTCCGCTGTCGCTGTTTATTGGAAGTTATGTTTGGCGGTATGTATAAGAGTATAACAAAAGGGATGCTTCTTTGCTGGCTGGTCCATACTGAGGATGTGTGGTGGAAGTGGACCGAGGTCGAGGACGTCTGTTTTGAAAGGTCAGTCGTATTTTGCTTTGTTTTTACATTTCTGGTTTTTCTGCTCGGTCTAATTGGGGTGTTTTGCTGCGCGCCGGCTTAATAAATTCGCGTTGTTATTATTTATGCTGTTGTCTGGGTTTTCTTGGAACGGAAAACGAAATTATGGTTTTTGTCATTTGGGCGTTAATGTTATTAGCACGGAATTAATTAAAATAATTAATCTGTGTGCGGAGCGTACTTGATAAATGTACTCTAGATTTATTACTAGCAAATGCTTTTTATGGCACTTTTTTTTGTTCTTGACAAAATTTATCTAAATCACTAAATTATCTAAATCAAAAACAGAAGAAAAGAATTGCATTTTTTGCAATTAGAATTTATACTTTTTCATTTAGATGCTTTTTTTATACTTTTTAGGCTTGAAATATTTTAAAATGAGTTAAATTATTCGTGAAATAGTTTTTTTTTATCCAAAACGATTGTTATTTTTAAATGCAATATCTAAAGAATGTATATTATGATTTTTAAGAGTTAAAAACGATCTATTCAGTTGCTATCATCGGTCATCGTAGACATTTCGCGTACGGCCAACAATGAAGCGAAGATTTTCCGCATATTTTCCCAATAGCGAGTGTGTGTGTATATCGGACGGCCATTATTCTTTATGTGCTTTCTCGCCCCTTGGACCTACGGTGCTATAGCTGGCGCGCATTATTCGATATATTTATTATATTGTTTGGGGCCGCTCTCGTTATAGAATATATGGAATTAATAGTTGGAATTCCGCGTTAAGTTTCATTCATAGAGTGCGCCTATTGGTCGGGTATGTGGACTCCATTGTCCACTATGTATGTACAAACTGCACACTGGAGCGACGAAAATTCCAACTTGGAAACGCTTACAATGGCTGCGAAAATGCCTTTCCAATTGCTTAGTTAAAGCGTTGCGTGCCGTATCGGAAATGTGCAGAAAACCGATCGGCGTTTATTTATTTCTCATAATGGGTAGCGGATGGAAACAACCACCCTCCTCCGCTCACCCTTCACCGAAATCACCGTCGTGCACGCCAAGTGTTCGGCGCCCTAGCCGCCCCAGCAGCAGGAAAATTGCGATAATAAACTTTAAGGACCAAAGTTTTCTTCCTTAGGCTATTATAACAGATTTGACGAAATGCATTTAATTATACAGAAGCTTGGAATCGATTGTTTTTTTTACTTTCTTTCTTTCTTTCTTTTCCACGATAAATTTAAAAGGAAAGACTTCTGCTGCTTGTTAAGTTTTCATGCCATTGACTTTTTTTAATTTCAATAGTCACGCCATATCTATTGAAAACCCTATGAAAATGTAACTTAATTTCAATTAGATATTTTGCAAAAACCAATTAATTATTATGCAAAGTAGAGAAAAGGATGCATTGCTTGTATCAGCTGAAAATATTGCAAGCAAATCGACTAAAACCGTCTATAAAGGATAGGGGTAGTAGCACATATTCTAAAAGGGGTGTCGTTCCTTTTTTTTTTCCTTCCTCTAATGCTTTGCACGCAAAACGGATTGTGATCGGGGCTGGCAAAGTCGAGAGCGTAATGTTGCGAAATAATAATATTAAGTAACCGCACAGTGCTGCGTTTGGTAGTGGTATACGTACAGTATCTGTGCCGTATATAAAAGAAAAAGAGGCTGTTTGTGATGGATGACGACGCGGGTGCGTTCTTCGCTCGCGCTTGCAGGGAAAGACGGCGGCGTCGGTGGCGGCGGCGGTGGTGGTGGTAGAGGCGAACGTTGAGCGTCGCAGCGCTCCTGCTGCTGCTGCTGCTGCGTCGTCAGCACACGGCGACGGCACGTATTTGCGAGCTCGATAGCGCCCGTTTCGCTTCCACCCGCACCAACAGGAAGAAATCGATGGTCCGGCCGTATGTCCTGCAGACGCAGGCGCAATTTTAAGTGACTAGGTGGAGCCAGTCTCAGTTACAATCTACACCCAACACGGAATAAGTTGTAGTGCGTTCGGTTTGCGCGGAGTGTGCTTGTCCCCCCGTGTTACACTAATATTCGCTGATCGTTTTTGCATTGATCGCGTATAACGTACTACGACCGGTGCTCGCTGCTAATTGATTACTAATTGCTGAAGAAGCGGTCGTTAAGATGCTGCGAGCGACGACGCTACTTTGTGCTGTCGTCTCCTGCATTGGGATTTTAAGCCAAGTCCAGGTAAGCGCAAACTTTGTGTTCGTTGTATGTGGGTTTTCTTTCAGCTGAAGCAGCAGTAGCGAGCGGTGCCCTACACCGCTTTTCTCTTCTGCTACTTCTTCGGTCAAAGCGAAAGATTTTGTTCTTGCTGCTGCTGCTGTTGCTGCTGCCAAGTACATGTATGACTATGTGGACCCATACTCGTGGCTGCGGGTCACACACTCTTCGCCGTGGTATCGCGCGACTTTTGTATGTTGTAAATATGAATTTGTTTGTAATGCGAATTCGTTTTTATTTTAATGAATGACTTCAGCATGAGGCGTTATGTCAGCAGCGAAATAGTCCTGGGTGTGGGTGGGTGCGTAATAAGTATTCTGTTTGTTAACGCGCTTATAGCCAATGGGTCAGACAGACAATTCAATGGTACAGAATGGACATCGTAAACCTACCTACTACGTACGGTATCTGAATTTTTCGTTTGCTTCCTACGCACGATGCATTCATATACCTGATGATGTGTATTCAGTCGGATAAGTTTCGAAATGCAGCGGAGAAATGCATTTCTAGAAACGTCCAGACTCCAGATAATCCGATGTTGGGCTCTCGGTTCCAAAGTTAATTAATCAGCAGTTGCCATATTAGTAAAGAGTGCTCGAATTGCAATCAATATTGCTTGTAACATGAATTTCGAATTGTTCGTCGGTTTGTGGAACGGATTTGCATCGTGCATAGGGGAAATGCAAGTCTAATTGTTTGTTTGTTCGATAATTGAGCGTCGCGCATTTTCGGCGTCGCAATAAAAGTTTGTCGTCTGCAGGTAAACTTTTCTCAATATACGCGTTTGTGATGCGCGTTTCTCTTTTTCCTTATGTCAGGTTCCTTTAGGGCACACACGCAATTTGTCTGTCTCGTTTTTCGTGGTTTTCTATACCATGTACATTTATATTCTTTTCGCAAACGTTTTAGTTCGCGTCGCACGGAAATTGTGTTTCCATTATTGCGGGACGCATTATTGTTATAAGTCCGAATTTCCGTCAGTGCGGGCTTCGCTCGCGAGTAACGAGATCTCAATTTGGTCTTTTCTCCTCGGCTTGCTTACTTGGCTTCTTCTTTCTTTGCTTTTCCTCTCATATTCTATACCATTTAAATACAATCGCCTCAAGGATATTGGACGTGGAATGATAATCGAATTTTCCGTCTTCCTTGCCTCTGCGCGTGCTGTTTCATAATGTATTACCCATCTGTATCATAATTTTTCGGTTGGCTTGTTTGTGTGTAATATATTGATCGTTATTTATTTATCATTTCCATGTAAATGCGGCGGTGGAAAACAAAAAGGCCTGGATGGCCGGATTTAGAAAGTTTTTACTATATGTGTTTGTATGTAGAGATGGAAAACGTTTTGCGGTTGATGTTTATTTGGCAATTTGGGAATTAAATATCTGGTTTAAATTTTCCGGCGTGTATTGTTCTTAAATTAATAAACAACCGGACCCTATACTAATGAATCGTTTCATTTCACTTCGTCAGCTACGTTAAATTGGGTTTATTTGGTTTTCATTTGTCTCTTAGGTCCTATACTATACAGATTACTTTGAAGGCAATTTGGAATATTGCCGATGTTGTCGTATTTATTGATTCGAAATTAAAAGCGTTCATTTACATGTTTGTTATGTGCGTTGTGAATTTTCAATTACTAGTTAATTAGGCGGAAAATCGATGCTTTAATAAAAATAATAATAACAAATGGAACAAATGGGTAAATAGTTTTAAATCCTTTTTCTTTTCATTTACTGTAAGAATATTTTGTTTTAATATTCTGTAAGTTTATTTAAATAAAAGAATATGAAGTTTTTTTAAACAGGAAATTTAAATGAAATTTATAAACAATTGAATAAGAATTATTTTTGTTTATAAAAGGAAAACTGAAGGTTTAAATTTCCAATAAAAATAATATTTAGATTTTTAATAGACACAACATAAGGAAATGTTTATTAAATTGATTATTTTCAATTTATATTTAGCAAATAAGCTAATAAAAAGCTAATATTGAGAATATATTGTTTAAAAAAAGTTTATTAAATTTAAAATGAATTATTTTTAAATACCGAAAGGATAAACAATATTTTTCGTTTCACTTAACAAATTTTATTACGTTGATTTTCATTTGTCTTCACAAATAGCCCTAAGCAATTAATTAGGCTTTCATCAGCTCGGCTTGATTGAATTATTTATTGATTTGTAATGAAATTATAGCGACGCCCTGAAAGTAGTAGGGTGACTCGAAGAACCAAGTCTGCATAAAATGAATTTATATTTTCTAATTAACGAAAAATAATAAAAGCACAATTAAATATGCAGCAGCGCACTGTATATGTATATTTTATATTCAGCGCAAGAAGCACAAGAGGCCAATTACGGAATGGCCAATGCGAAAAAAGCCAACACATAAGCACACACACAATATGGGAAAACTAATAAAGAAAGGAAAGATAATTAAATTTTATTCCATCTGGGTTTAATAATTTTGCTCGCATGAAAAGATGACGACACATAGCGAGGTGTGTGCGAAGTGCGAGTGATCTGATTAATTATAAGGTCAAATTTGAAAAATAGGCAAGCAGAGGCAAAATGCAAAATTGCTTGCTCCACTCTCCAGACCCAAATCCAATTAAAGACACGGACCGGATGTGTCAATTTAATTAAGGCAAGAGAAGACACTCTGTTTTGAATTAAACTCGTTCTGCTGCTGCTTTAGCTGACAGAGTGTTTTTCCTGTCTGAACATCTTTCGCCAACTTATTGGCACATCCCCTTCAATATAGGGCCCAAAAAGCCACCCCAATTGGTCCCGGCGACTACGCGCAGATATGCCGCCTGCTGCCACCCCCGCCTCGCCTCGAATATTCGCGCACTTTGTTGATGGCCGTATTTGTAGGCCGTTTGCTTCCGGCGAAATTAAATTTACATTTCTTCGTGTCTTCGTTTGTTCATCAATCTTCCCCTCGTTTTTGTATGCTGAATGTTCGTGCAGCGAGACGAGACTTGTCTATAGGGAGAGAGGGGAAGAGCGGCGTTACCAATATTGTAGGTGTTTGTTTTCACTTCCGAATCTGCATCTCATCATTAAGTGAATGATTCATCGGTGCATCTTGGTGCATCAGGTACATGGTTTAGGTTTCGGATGAAAGGATCTGGAGGAAAGATGGGTAACAGGTGCAGTTGCCAGTCTGTGATTAATATAAGGGCAGATGTGGTATGAAGAGCACTTTTTTTGTATGCTGGTTTGTTGTTCTTGTAACCGCGCGATTCTCTCTTTTCCGAAGAGGTGTAACCGTTTTTTGGCTTCCTTTTGTCTGCAGCTGTTGTGCATCGTTGTTTTCTTCTTCGAAACCGTACCACAGTATTATTAATAATATAACAGGTGATTTCTTTTTTTATTTCGCTACGAAATTCGAAGGGTATTTTTGGTATTTAATTTAAAAATTGCGTTTGCTAGTTAAATTTTAATAGTTTTAGTTTAGTTTTCACTTGTTTTTTCAATTTTAACACTGAAAAAATATTATTCTCTAAAAATATTATTTTCTAAAAGTATTAACAGTTACTGCCTTCAGTGACGATAAAATAGTATTCGTTATATTCAGCAGTAAATATTTAATATCATAAAAAATAGATCAAACAGTTATTTAACAAAAAAAAAAAAACTTCGAATGTATTGCATAGGGAAGTTCTGTATTTGTTTTAATTAATTGTTGCCATAAACAATAATGATTTCAATTAATTTTTCTTGGATTTAATGAAATAATTGGTGACACCCGCTTTTAGGGCCGCCACCAAATTAAAATTGTCATTAGAGGTATAATGTTATTTTTTTCACATTGTTTGAAACCCATTTCCGACTATCTAGAAACTAGTCTAATAACTGATTATTGGGTGCTTTCGAAATTATAAATTGATAAAATTGCATTTTTATGATCAGAATTGACCTTTAGAAGTAAAAAAGGCGTTAGGTATCAATTTAAAAATGAAAAGTTAGAGCTATTACTGATTAAACCAAAAGTGCAAAATTTAAATTTATACCAATAAATTGGGAAAATTATAATTATGTAAGTTTCCATTTTTTATAAAAATCAATTTGCAATTATAGATTAAATTAAAACCGTTGTCATCAGTTTACATCAATTTTACCTATAACATAATCACTGCTGTTATATCAAATTATATCCTATAAAACATTGAATTTATTTTTAATAATTATTAAATTATAACTTCAATTAAATAAGACGTTTATTTATAATTTGTTAATTACAGTTAATTTTTTTGCTATATTTTTGAAAAATGTTAAAAGTAGAAAAGAAAAAAAAAAGATTTTAGATAATTTTATAAAATTTTAAAGGCGGACGTAAATTAGTTTTTTTTTTAATAAAGTCCTGAAGTGATTTACATGTTGAGTTATTCATAAAAATGTAAGTTAAGTAAACTTTTGCAAGCTATTTTTACTTTCAGAAACGTGCAAAAATATCATATACACTTCCCGTATGTAATCCTGTTCCATTTTTTTCTCCTCTGTTCGAGTGAAATTCACTTGACTTTCCAACTCAATATCCTTTCTCACTTTTCCAAGATATACCATGGAGACGCGTTCCCTTTACGACCCGCGAGACTAGAATGTGTGCATGCGTTTGTACGCTAAATAACCGGGCGCGGAGAAAGTTTCAGCAAATTCAACCCACCGCCCCCGACAGCTTACCCCTGCGCCTTTAACAAAATGCTGATTGTACGTACGTACGGCGTACGCGCGTGTCGGATTTACTCACTGCAATACTAATTTTGTTTATTTACGCTTTGGAATTTATCGTCGGCTTTTCCGCGCGATTATTTCGAATTAAATGTGCGCATTATTGCCCTGCTTGTCAGCTCGTGAAGACGGAGGTAAATGAAAACGTAGTCCCTCCCGGTCGAGCATTTGACTCCATTATAGTTGTGTCCCATATACTTGTGACGTTTGCAAGTGTGCTGCTGCTGTGTGTGCGACAAACAGGATAAAATGCAGCAATGGCAGGTCGATCGACTTTGCACGCCGGCCTTCAACTATATAACTCAATACCATTGCTTCTGCTGCTCTCTTTCGCTCTCTCTCCCTGAAAATGTCGTCTATATATTATTATATTGGGGGAAAAGGTCAATTCCAGTGCTCTTTTCCTTCGCATCCTTTTTGCTGCGACCCACAACCTTACTTCTCCTCTTCGCAAACTACCGTTAAATAATAGTTTATACAGGGGAGGAGGACTATGCGCATTTTTGCTTGCTGCAATATTTTACGGCGACTTAATAAATTTTCAGAAGGCAATTTTCGTTCCCTGCGCGTCCCGTTTTCTTCTCTTTTTTTTCTCTCTCTCTATGGCTATGCCATAGTTTTATGCGGAAACTTTTTGCTTGTTTGCTTTGTGCGGAAAAGCCATAGACCTAATTGGGTATTTCTTGGAAATACTTCGTTGCATAAAATTTACGGTAATGTTTAATGATGGTAATGCGAAATGATCATTTTACTTTGTTTAAACAATTTTATGCTGAACACACCAATGCTTTCTCTAAATAATGGCTACATTTGTCGGATTTTTTAAATACTTTGGAAAACTGTATTTAGGATTTCCTCATTTCTGTTGTTTTCTTTTTTTTTCAGTTTATGTGCTTTATTTGGTTTTATTGATATTAATAGTTTTTCTGTTTATTACTCCAGCTATAAATTGGGTTTTATTGCTTTTTATTTCTTTTTTTTTTGTGTGCAATTTACTACTGATAAACTTTGAAAATAATATTTTTGATAATTAAAAAGTTTCAGTGTATTTTGAAATTTATAGGATTTTAAAGCTGTAATTTCTGTGATTTTTCCTGTGTTGTCATTAATGACGAAACAACATAGTATGAACTATATGAAATTGTGATATAATTCATTTAATGATAATTACAGCATATATGAATATAGGAAAAGAAACGAAAGAGTGAATGGATAAGTGAATAATTACATTTTCCGAATGTATATGGTTCGAAAAGCGCTTTTGAAATCCTTGGCGGATTTTTAAGAGGATTTCAATGGATCTAAAGTTTAAAGGGTTGGAATTGCCTTCAGCCAAAGGATTTACGTCATTGTCTTTTACTTTTCTTGCTGCAGCTGGATTTTTGGTTTTTGACTTCCAATTAGCCCAAATTGCATACTTGTTTTTCTTTTTTCTTTGTTTCCGGTACGAATTTTACAATAAATGATTTATTGCTTTCGCCAAGAATAAAAAAGGTAATTAAAAAGAAAATTATTTTTTAAATTACATGAGTTTTTACTACAGCCATTACAAAAGAAAGCAATAAACATGCAGTTCCAGTAATTAATAAATTATATAGTTTTTTGTTGCAAAAGCTGTAAAAATGCACTTAAACACTTATAATTTTAAAGATATTGTTTAATATTTTTGTGTCGCCGGTAATAAAAATAAACTAAATGTAAAATTTAACAAATGGAGAGCAAAAATAAAACTGCGCTCCGCTTCCACTGAAAGCCTTTCTTTATATTTTCATCATTTTTGCCGAACCGCAAGGTCTGTTAGGTACAAGCTTTATTTCCCATAGACCCACCACACTCGTTCTCTCTAAACCGATCCTACAATGGATTCTTCTATGAGCCGTATAAACTTCTTACTTTGCGTCAGCTGGTCCGTTTCTTCGCTCCATTCTTTATTATAGTTATAACCGAAGGACATTTATTCGAAATTTAACAACTTTAAACGCTTTTGTCTACCGCCATATATTTTCTACCTATTACCATATACAAGATGATTCCAATGTAATGAATTACTTTCAAAAATTTACTTTGTGATTGTTTTCTTCAGTCTACAATTGCTTTGTAATTTTAATGCAGCTACCAAGAGAGTAAAATCAACTCTTCTACATGGTATTTGTTACTGAGATTAGGTCTCGCTATTGGGCAAACAGTAAAAGATTAGAATTTAGTTTTTTCAACAATCAAAGATTTACCCAAAATTTAAATTGACTTTAATTGTCACCATATCTGGCAATTTACCCTGTTTTCCTACTAGTAATATATAATAGTATAAATTATGAACTTCCGGTTATACCTGAAATGGATGCCAACTTTTTGTTTTAAACAAAGATTTATTTAAGATTGCGATTGAGAATTAAAATAAAATAAGGTTTGCTTGAAAATGTTTTTCTATTTCATACGACTTTGCCCATGTAAAAGTCTTACTAAAACATACTAAAATTTGCGGAATATTGAGCGTTCATAGAGTAATTCATAACTTTTACTGCAACTTATAAAACTGGAATTTGTTTTAATATAATAAATATTAAATGTGGGAATGTCTCTTTTAAGTAAAATTGGATATTTGTTTTAGAGGGAGTATAAGATTACATCAATTCAAATGTGGACATAGATGGAAAAATTACCATAATTTCATTTTTAAAATGAAAATTAACTTTTTTTATTATTTTTATTCTATTAACTTCAAGAGCAGTTATTTATTTATCTCGCGGCCGAAAAAAACTTCTTGGAATATTTTAAATTATCAGGAGTCATAGATAATAATGATATTTGTAGTACTTTTATTGTCAAATTGGTTAACAGGCTTTTTTTTTAAATTCCTGTTACGAATACTTTTTACTACCCTGGAAATCCATAGTTTAATAAAAACTATTCTGACATCCTGCATAGGAAATTTATAGCACTTACTCGGACAGTATGCAAATGCACATACACCAATAAAAGCAATATGTCTTGCTCTCGATGGAAATTTTAAGGACTGTCAGAAAAGGATGCCGCAAGGACTCCAGCGCTAGAGAAGCAAGGACGCGACGCGGAAGAGAAGTTGCGTGCTTTCGTATTGCGAAATAGATGTATAGGGAATATTAGAGGCGGACCGAATTTAATAGGATTCCTTAATAATTTTCCCGTTTCGGATCTGTTTCCTCGAACAGCCAGACCTTAAAATATTTTAATTTATTCACGTCCGTCTTGCGATGTCGATGAGCGTCGATGTGAAATTCTCTGATAACTCCAACTAAGGCTTTTTGCCATTGCTCTCCTCCTCCTCTGTGTGTGTGTGTGCGTGGGTTTGTGAGAGCGTGCAAGGCACGGAAATATTCCCTAGGCCTAGATTATAAATCCACCCTTTAATGAATTCCGCCGCCGTTGCCGCCGCCGCCACGGGAAAATTGAACTGCTGGCTGCGTCGTAGAGGCGCTCTCTAACCCTCCGCCGCCGGTTTCTATGGGCTATACGACTCGTTAATCCTTCCTCGCATGTACTGCCGCAATGTCTACCGAACAATGTGATTTGTGTGTCAACGCAGTTATTTAAGCGTTTAATCCAACTGCCGCAGTTCAATAGTTGCGTTATTATTGCAACAAGGGCTGCGACAGCGTTTCATATTTTGTTGTGTGTGTGTGTGTGTGTGTGTGTGTGTGTGTGTTTGTAAGTAAAGTAATGTCCCAGAGATTACGGTCGGTTAATTTCTATAATTTTGGGCTTTGCGTTTAATACGATACTTATTGCGTGTGCCCTGTAAATGCGACAGCTTAATCGATACTTTTAATAGGAACGAGGGTTGACATTTTTTCCCTCATGACTTTCTGTGTTTTTCGGAGGATGTAATTAACGAGTCGTGCGTACGCTTTTTTTTTTCTTTCTTTTTTTTTTGATGGCCACATGTTGATAAAATTGTTTTTGTTGTTTTGAGGGGAGGTTTATTACAATTTTTAACCTGTTTTTATTTCAATGGTTATTAACAGCCTTTCGGTTAATTGAACTAACTCCGAAATTATTTTGTTGGGAGAATTTGTTATTTTTATTTAATGTTTAGTGTTTTTTTTTTTGGTCAAAATTCAGCCTAATATTTCTTTTTCCTTGTTTTTTATCATGTTAACATTTATAATGATTGTGTTGATATTATGCTCGGAGAGTTGGTTAATAGACTGTTATCAAAAAGAACGGCTAGACGAGCTAGACGAGAATAAAGAATCTGTTTTACACCGTTAAGCTCGTCTAGCCGTTCTTTTTGATAACAGTCTATTTATAATGATAAATTAAATTGTATCTAATGCGAGCTAGGTTGCTTTTTGTATTGAGACATTGGATTTTGGATAACGACAATAAAGTAGAAACTCAATTCTTTCAACAATAATATTTTTAATTAAATTCTACTCGTAAATCCACAAAAATTGTCCAAAATTTTGATTGTTTCCGGTTACACCTGAAGAAGAGGTCAGCTTTATTTTGTTTTTAATAAAACCTTTATTTTGCATTATTCCTTCAAACTTAAACTGATTATATGGAAAGTTGTTGCTTACTCTACTTACTTTTCAAAGAATTTCCACTTCCGTTTATAAAAAAAGTTTTTTCTTGCATCTAAACCTTTTTGTCCTCTTAAGCTGAAAATTTTGCGATACTAATGACATACCCTTTATGAGTTTAAAAAATGAAACACGATTGCATTGATGCATATTCATATTTTGATGTAATGAAGTATAATAAATTAATATTGAAATTGGCCAACTTTTAATTAATAATTTAATTAAAATTTAATAACGTAGTGATGTTTTTCATTTTTCATATTTATTATGAATTTCCCGCTTTTAAATTAGCAAATATTTGGAATTTAATCAAATTACCACATTTACAAAGGCTCTTCCTGGATGATAAAATTCAATAAAAATCTCTTTATATTGAATGGGTAATAACAATCTTTTATAAAATAATTTAATTTAAATCGAACACCATCCTCAGGAATATATTTCTTCGTTAAAATAATAGTAATTATTTGCTTGCGATGTTTGGCCGCAATAAGGTGGAAATTCAAATTGGATTTCCTAATATGATGATGATTAAACCGTCCATCCTAGATCTGAAGCCAGGTGCCACTTGTGTGCCATTATCATTCGTAGTGTGTTTACTTAGCCCTGGAATATAGTTGGTAATCGCAGCATCCAATTTTCGAGCTCTTGCATAATCGGCCCTTTTCACATATACCTCACCAATACACATTCGCACACACTGTACAGATAATGTCGGTCGTAATTGTTTCTCTAATATCCTTTCTTGTAGATACACCATGAATATTCTCGTGCGTATCCTTTCTTTTTTGTTACTCGCGTTTTGCATCCTAAATTAGATTGTATAATTTTGCAAAAATTAGAAACGGGCTTTTTGCTTCTCTTGTTCTGATAGAATGAATTGGAATGAAGCAGCGTTATCGATGTGCAAAATTACGTAATCGCTTATACATTTACCTACAAGTTAAGGGAAATAAATATAAGCGTCCAATAAATTTTAGATTATCGGTCCCGCAAACGTTGTACTCGTAGGTATTTTATTTGTATTCAAAGTTTGGCGGCCGGGCTCGTCGCCGAGGGTAATATAAAGGAGGGAATTTCGTCTCCCGGGAAAGCGATCGCACAGCGACAGCGAGAAGCTCTCGCTGTACCTTATCCTTCTTGCTACTACATACACTATGACTATATGCTCGTATGTGCTGTTGCCGCCGCCAGTGTCGTCGTCTCACGCGTTATAATTTCATTCGATAAATCTTTTTGTCTGGACGCAGAATTGCACGCGGTAACAAGTAATTCATTTTTTTTCTTCTTTTTCTTTTTTCCGCGCTTGCTTATATTATGCCTGCGATGGAAGCGCGAAGCGCGTTGGGTATAAGGGCAGTGAGGCGGCTTTTCGATTCACCCCGTCCAGGCACCTGGAAACTGCAGCACACTATTCGAGCACAGTCAGCTTGTATTTCCGCAATACGGAGCATAAAGTAAATCCGTCTATTATTTATAAGTTGATATGTGAATACCGAATACCCTTTTCTTCTTTATCTTCCTGATGCTTATTAGTGTGTTTATGTTCTTTTTGTTGGCAATATATATTTTTGTCAATGGATTGGTTTTTTTCATTGGAATTTTCACTTTTTATATTACTTCCGATTTTTCACTTTAATTGTTTCATTTGCATAGAAAAAAAAAACCTTTATTCGTAAACTACACAAGTTTATTATTTTTTGTCAATTGTTTATTTCGTTTTAATGGTACGGTCCCTGAATTTATACAATTTTTTAGTTTGACAATTTTAGCAAATCAAAACTTTCAAATTAATATTAGATTGACTTTATTATTTCATTTTGGAATTATATTTTATACTTTTGCTTATTTAAAATTTTATTCATTTTTTAATTATTATTTAATTAAAAGAATTGCAACTAAGAAAATTATTTTAATGAAAAAACTTGAAACTAGAAGAGTATCCAATCCATCCAGTTTTTACAAAGAAGATAAAAATGAAAAAAGGTCTATTCGTAATTGTTACAGAAATCGGAAAATAAAATCTTGGATTTCTATTTATTGTTGTATTTAGAGTATGATTTTTTCGGTTACAAAAAATGTGTAAAAAACAATCAATAAAATTTGGTATTTCCCGAAAAACAAACAAGCAGGTAATTTTTAATACACCAGAAAATACCTTTTAGATTGTTTCTCCAGGGTGGCCAATTTCTCAGAGCATATTTGCATTACTTCTGCATTTTTAAATAGATCTAGATCATTGTATTGTTTTTATATTTTTGATTAATGACAAATGTACCGATTTTTTAATGATCGAAACATGAATAAACATACATTATATTTCCCTTTATCACTTACTTCTCCTTCCCCACAAATCCCCATAAAAAAATGACAAATCTTTTTTTTTCATGAAAATTACTAAACATAAAAAAGTAATAAATGTTGCTAATAAATATTTTTAAGTAGAGACCAATTAATTTACCAAAAATTTACTTACCTTTTTTAAAAATTTGAGATACTTTTTTTAATGTGGAATATAGCATAGCTATTAATATATTGACTAGTCTTAACTAAAACCAAATCATTTTCATTAAAAAAAAAAAAAAACTAACTGCCAGATGCTTCGGCATCCGATATACTTTTCGCAACCTAAATGCTCTTTTTTATTCTGCGATTTCCGCTTTTATTTTTTATTATTATAAAGCAATAAAAAAAACCTGTTTAGGGTTAATCTTCATTAATTGCAATGCTTTTCAAAACGAATATATTTCAAAATGTTAGTGTAAATTGCAAATTAATCATTCACTGAACGAACTTCAAACAGCCACCGACAGCTGAATGAGCGATCTATTACACGTTACACACATTAAATGCAACTAACTACGGTCTGGCTAATTCGGAGGAACCTCCAGTGTGCAATAATATCTATTACTTAAACAAGCGCTTAATTGCCGGATGATTTGTTTGATGATGGTGTGCGCACACACCCTCATTGCGAGAAAGAGGTATTTACCATCGTGATTGCAAATAAATATTTGAGCGGCCGGCGAATCCGGATAATTGCGCGTTTTCGGTACCGAATATACATTCTATGTACTACGAGTATATCACATACCTACAAACATACCTATACCTATACCTATACACATACTTACATACCTACGTACATATACAAATTATGTTTTGTGCCGCCTTCAGAACCCCGTGTAACCAGCTTCTACACACACACACACACACACACACACGTGCATTTACACGTTTTATATGAGTGTCAGAGGAAGAGATGACAGGAAAACCGCCGCTAGTTAGTTCCATTAAGTAGCGGTGAATTAATAAAACAAGGACCGTATTGTAACAATTACTACGCTCGCGCTATTTTAATTGCGTTCTATATTTTCAGTCAGTTTTATTACAGCGGTTTTTCGCTACTTTATTTATAGGGATTTTGTTTCATTACATTTTGTCACTTTTAATTTTTTGATTGAATTTATATTTTTTAGTTTGATTATTACTTTTTTTTAAATTAATTTGTTATTGCTTTTAGGAAAACGTAAATTTAATCTTTATGTTCAAATATTTTTAGAAGACCTAAATTTCAGTTGGTTTAGGATAAATGAAATTGAAAAATTCGATTTTGAATGTGAAAATATTTTCTTTTCTCTTAAGGTTTTCAGCGTAAAGTAAATACTTTTTTCTTTCATCGGATTACTTTTATTGCTTTGTTTATATCTCCTGTTGTAATGCAATTTATTTTAATATTTTAGGTCATTTTTTATCAATTTCATATTTGGAGTTTCTAAGGAACATTAAGTGTCCCTATAATTTTAAAACCAATTGCATTGCTTTATAATTACTTTTACACTTTCTCCAATAAGTAATGCAGTTTTAAAGAATTATATCATTTTAATTGTGCTTTTTTAATTAACGTTCTGCGCGAAAGCCCAGTCTAAAAGTGAGTTTCCTAAAAAAAAAGAAACCCTCAATTATTATTTTTTGTGTGCGCGCTGAAAAATCGTATAATGAACGCGCTGCGAAAACTTTGAACCGATTGGATATTAATGCCGATTGTCTGGACTTCACTTTTTGTCCCCTTTCCGATCCGCTAGTCGTGCACCGCCGCGTCTACTTTTGCCCATTTGAAAATTTATCCAAAATGAGCAAAGTTTCTCTCACTCTTTGGCTGGTGGGAAATTAATTTCGACGCCAACGCAACCAGGTGGAAAAGATACGCGCCTGCAAATTGTTATCCGTCCGGAACGAGCGCGCGGAAAAAATAATAAAAGAGCGAAAAGACGACGCGCCCGTTATCACTTTGGCGTTCCTTCCTATAATCAAATGCTCGTTTTATTGTGTCAGCCATATAGTACTACGATAGAAGAGGGTGTCATTAGTGAACGCGGAAAAAATTATACAATTCGCAATATGAATGGTACCCATTAGGTCTGCAATGCAGTCGCAAGTTGTTCGTCGGTTGTTGCTAATTAATTCAAGCGCGGTCTTCCGATACCCACTGCAGCGCAAAATAGGAAGTCATGTTACTGTTTGCCACTGCAAAAATATAAGTATTTAATATTTATCTTGTGTTTATGTGTGTGCGTATGAATGGGTGTGCAAGAGGGCAGAAAGTAAGTAAGGATGTGAGTGTGGAGCGGAGTGCGGAAATCGGGAAATTTACGAGTTAAATGGAGACTCCGGGTTTGACCTAGGATTTCTAAAGAGGCCGGAAAAACGTTATGTAGGGTGAACGGACCGAGGAAAAAAGTACGTCTTCAATTACATCCGACGCTCAGCGGTGGTTATTTATTTAATTACTATTTTCGCCGAAAAAGAAGAGTCCAGATTAAACTCGGCGTAACAGCAGACAATTACAAAATAAAACAAAACGGTGCACACACAAAGGGTATACGCAGTAATTTTTAACTTTTATTATTTGCTGTTTATCTTTTGCCTTTTATTTCGGATTTATTGCAGCTAATAAAAAACGCTTGGATTTTGTTATAATTATTCTCTGACAAAAAGCAGAAAACATTTTTTACATGTATTTTAAAAGTTCATATTTTTTTTGTTAATTTTTGCCAAAATATTATTTGCTTTGTTAAAATATCTACTATCCAATCGAAAATTTATTAAATCCTATTTTTTTATTCATGAAAATTTTGGCATATATTTTTTTTTTACTACGGCTGCATTTGTTTGAAAATATTTTTATGAGGCGAGAAATTTTCCGGGTAAATTTGTTTTTCGTTTATTGCGGAAAACGGTCCGTTTTATACGGTGCGGGATCTCAAATAAATTGTTGTTGATTTTCTAGTCACAAAAATTCGTTTCGCTACTAACGCGATCTACGTTTTATCTACCCTCATAACAATAAAAATTCTAACGTTCGCGTACACAGTCCGAGGGTAAATTGCGTTTTCCTCGCCGTGCTACCGCTGTCTTTCGCCCAAAGTTTTAGTTTTCTTTTCACGTCTGAGAGCGGAATTATATTTTTCCGCAGGTCAAACAAAAAGAAAGAAAAAACAAAACGCTTTTAATGCATCAATGAAACCAGACAATTATACGAATAATTTATTAACGGTTGTTTTCGGTTGGAGAATTTCTTCTTTGCCATAAAGGTGGGCGTAAATTAAAAGGGAAAAGTTTGCACACGCACTTCTCGCGGGAATATATGTAGGTATGTTCGTACAAAATTTACAAGTCGCGTTTTAAATGCGAAAAGTTTCGCATTTTGTTAGCGCAAAGTAGGAGGCAGTTCGAATAAGCTCGTTTTCGGATTTCTCTTCCTTCGCACAAGAAAAGTACGAGCGAGCGCCGTGTATGTTGTTGGGTTGGCTGCTGTGGATATGAAAGCGGTTGCTCAAGTTTCACGCTTAGCGTGAACGAAATATGGATAAGAATTGTTTAGGGTGCGAAGGTATAGTGGCTAAAACTGCTTGCAAACTTACTTTTTAAATAAAATATGACGAGCGATTAATCTGAGCGGTCGTTTCCGGTATTCGCAAACAGAAAGCATCAGCAAAGTTCTTCCTTAAAATATAGAATTGCAATTTTTAAATTATTTACCAGATTAATATTCATTGGACTTGAGGGATCATTACAATTGCATAAGTCCCGATTTAATATTTATTTATTTGTTTATTATTTATATCGTGCGCGGTTCCTTTGGATTTGATTAATTGTTAGTCCTTGGAGTTTCAATTAAGCAATAAATCCGAGGACTAATCTGCTTTTGCTATAAACGTTGTTTATAGGGTAACTAGGGGTTAAAATAGTAAATCTGCATGAAAGTTTTATGGGTATCCTTTAGGATTGACCTCATAAATCAATTCAGTATTATTTAAATTAAATAAACTGTTCAATTTTCCGTCAGTTGAATATTATTTAATTATCATTTAAGTATTTTTTATGTTATTATTAATTATTATTTTTAATTATTATTCTTTATTTCAACTAAAAAAAAACAATGAACGGTTTTTTTTAAATTGTTTAAACTTAAATTCACGTTTTGTACATTGTTGATTAAAAAAATATTTTTGAAAAATTTCTTGATATTGTAAGGATTCAATTGCTGTTTTTAGTGAAACTAAATATACAGGGTAGTAAGAATTAAATTGATTTGCTAAATGTATAAAGCAACTCCATCGACACTGATTTTTCTTGATTATTTTCATTTTTTTCAAGCGAAGAAGTAGAAATAGAAATTTAAAAATACAACTTACTATTGATTAGAGGTTTACCTTTACCCTGTAGACTGACATTGCAATAAAACCCGTCGGTATGTAACCGACACGAAAAGAAACAATCAAAACAATGATCGTCATCAGTATTATTGCATAGATTGCATTCTGAACACATTTTTGCTTTAGTGGCCCGTTCGTTCGATACGCCATTTATTTATGCTCTCATTTTGTATGCGCCTTCCAAAGTGGATTCCCAAAGATTAGATTGCACGGTGCAAAGTTGCTGCAAACAATGTAAAAGCATTCACTTTGCAAACACACACACACACACACACATATTGAAACCACACGCACGCACAATATATACGGCCGAATACGTGTGCATCGTCTAAAGAATAAGGGGGGCGGCTGGTGATTTATTACCGGCTTGATAACACACGTTCATTGACCGTGCGGCGGCGTTAGCTGAACCAACACGTTCAACGATGGAAAATGTATCGGTGTACAGATGTCGATATAGGGTGCTTTTTCTGTGTGTGTGTGTGCGTGTGTATTTGTGTGGGTGTTGCCACTGTTGTTGCTGTTGGTTTGCGTTAGTATATATCGACGTTGTTTCTCAACGCTTTCAGATTATAGTGAATTGTGTTTTCCATCCCTCATGCGATGCATGCCCCTTGCGGCGGCGGTCTTTCGAATGCCGGCGGCGGCGGCTGTAATTTACTCCCCTCGCTTCCGAATAGCGGCACACACTATTAAGCTGCCATAAACGCTTAAATAAACACGAAAATATTTGTAACTAACTTTCGACGAGCTTAATTAGAGCGCGATTCTTCTCTCGTTTGCGCGACGCGATACGTTTCCGTTTTGTTTGTGGGAATTTGGCTGCCGCTGATGGTTGTTGGGTCTATTAATTCGGTTGTATTGCGACTTTTGTTACGTTTCGCATAAGGATTGTCAGAATGTTTTATGCAAGTGAAATGCAAAATTTGCGTTTACTGATTAGCTGATTCATTATACAGTGTATTTTTTTTTCATGTTATAGGATTTTTTGTTTCTTTTGGAAACCTTAATGAATAGAGACTTTTTTCACAAATTGTATTATCAGGTACATTAAAGAGTTTTAATTTTCGTTCATTTCTGATTATTCTGGAAGAAGAGGTGAATTTTGATATTTTAATTTGGAACATTCAACTTTTTATTTCACAGCGGGATTTTTTTTTTGTGTAAAAATTGAATAAAAAAGTTTTTAGCTTATTTTTCAAAATATCCTCCACTTCCGGTTATTTTTGTAAACCGTTGACGCCGGAATAAAGTTCGAGGGACATTTAAATTAATTTGAAGTTTAATTAGAAATATCATTTGTGAAACAATCAAGTTTTTAATTAATAATTTTCATTAAACAGCTGCCCTTACATGAAAAAATAACCCTGTATATTTTTCATTTTAAAGAGATGAGATTTGGTTTTTCATTAAATACGCAGCTATAATTAAATTTTAATATTATCTTTTTTGTTTTATTTTTTCCTTCATTATCTATAATTTGTTTCAAAAATGTAAGCGAAAAAGCTGCTGAAAATAAGGATTTTGCAATTCGGCAAAGTCAAACAGCTTTTACTGCTAATTTTCATCCAATGAGCAGCAAAAATATCAAATTACTGAAGAAAGGAATTTGACAATGTAAAATTACGTCGACATTGATCCCGAAAAAGATGAATAAGGAGAGGAAAAAACATACCTCTTGCACTTTGGATGGATAAAGCAGTTGAAGTTTAATTAGGAATTCCTCAGGAAGCAATTATTATGCTTAAAACTAATTGAAAACTTGGTTACAAGCAAATAAAGTTTAACGCAACGATTAAAGTTGCTAACGCATCCATCTATATTCCCTTTTTCTCGAGATGCCCGTTTAAAGTTAAAAAACTTTTCTTCGTATCTATATGTACGTTGTTGCTCTCCGCATTCTGTTTGATGTGGAATTTTTGAGGAAAACAAAACGAACCCTTTACTCACCCATCCACCCACTTACTTTTCTTCTTTATATTGCGCTTTGTGAGCGTGTTGGTACCTTTAATCTTGGAGTTTAAGTACTGAACCACTAGAAAAACCGTGCTAGTGTGGATGATGCTCTCCAAAAAAGTGCCAGCGCTAACTTACAAATAGAAAAAGTTTATTAAAACGAATTGAGCAGAAAGGAGACGTTTTTTGCGAGCGTCCTCCCTTTATTATGCGCCTCGTATGTTTTTCATCCAGCAACAACTAATTTTGTATCCTCTTTTTTGTTTCAGGTAAGCGAACTTTCTAACAACCTGCATTGCGGCCTTAATTATTCAGACTCACTCTTCTTCTATACGGGGTAATAAACTTTTCTTCATTCTCTTTTTTCTATAAGTATTTATTTGCAAAGATTTTTCAGCAAAAATTCAGTTTCCAAATTTTTACAATTGAATATTTTGAATTTTACCAGATTTTCACTCTTAAAACGAAAATTTATTTAATAAGTAGTTTAATAAAATTAAATTTATCACGTATAATTGTTTCAAAAATAATAATTCTATTTTCGCAGTTACATTTAATGATTAGGACCAATTTACTGATAAATTTTTACCATTGAATATATAGAATTTTAACTATATTTTCCGATTTTTGCTTTTAAACGAAAATTTATTTAAAAAGTAGTTTTATAAAATGAAACTTTACACGTATAATTATTTCAAAAATAATTACTCTATATTTTCGCAGTTGAATTTAATGATCAGGACCAATTTACAGACAAAGCAGCAACTAAAAAATAAATAATTGAAATGGTGAAAACAGTGCAAAAGTACAAAATAATCGCAATTATTTTTTTATTCATATGTAGCTGTCAGCATTCACATGCGTAGTACATATTTAACTATAAATGAACGCAAAGTGTAATTAGCGGCAGTGGGTAATTATTTGAACGGTAATAATATAACACAGCAATAGGAAACAACAAACAATTAAAATACTGCTTGTAATTGTTTTACGCGAACTTTATAGGAGATATAATGAAAGGGAATTAAATGTCGCGTTTTATTACATTACCCACCGCCTATCACATTTTCCACATACCTAAAGGTAAATAGGGAGGATAGAAAGAGGAAAAGGGCTAATTGTGTGTTACGCGAGTTATTGGGAAGACCTACCGATGCTGTGTGCTGGCTTCAGGTCATTTTCATTGACCACGTGTGTGAAGTTTTTTGCTTTTATTATTATTTCGTTGTTTAGTTTTAATTTCAATTCGGTTTCACCCGGTTGCAGAGTCGTTAAAATTTTATGCAGTTTGCTTGGGTGTGTGTGTGTGTGCGCGTGTCTTTTTTATAGTCACATGTCAATTGCTGTTTTTCATATCATACGAATTATATTTGAATTCGTAAGCGGTTTTGACGAGGCCGTTAGTAACAAAAATGTAATTGCCAGTTTTCTATAGTACATGAGCAACTGTCAATTTTGCGCACTACTTTTTTTTTCTGCCTATTAAAACTATTGATTGGTTTTGTTTCTTTTTCTGTTGCAATATAATTAAATTTTAATTAATGAAATGCAAACGCATGGAAACCATGAATTAAATTTAAAATAATAATTTGCAATCATCCAATAGTTTTAATTATTTAGTTTACTCTCTGTTCCATTTGTGGTTACATTTCGTGCAATTTTACTGCGAGAAAATATTACGGAAAAACAAACTTAAGGGTTTCAAAATTAATTAAGTTTTATAAAGTTTTTAATTAAATGTAATTTTATTTTTAGTTTTCTTATGCAACTGTATAATTAAAGAATTGTAGTTGTAAATGAAATTTAATTTAAATTGCAAAATTATACAATACCATAGTGTTTTCTCAGATGGACGAATAATCGGGTTCACTATTGTAAATAGAGCAATTTTTTTCTAATGTTGTTGCATTTTTTTTTTTTAATTTTCACGAATTAAAAATATATTTGGTAATACTGAAAGTTTATAATGATAATTTTGATATTGTTTTAAATGGAACTCTTTAATTTTCTTTTCATATTTCAAATCCTTTGTTACAATTAGAAATATTTTACAGAACAGTTATTTATATTTTTCCTGTTATTTAATATTTTGCTCACTTCTGGTTATTTTTATGAAAATTAGTGCCTTGAGAGAAAAAAATCCTTCCTAATTTTTGTCGGTAGTTAAATAATTATTTTTAGTAATTATAATCAATATATGGATTCAATCGGTTAATTAATTGATTTATTGTTCATATTTAATTTATTTAAGTCAAAATAATAATTGTATTACCCATTTTTTGTTCATTGACCGTACCCTATTTATTAAGTCGGTAAAAGTAAAAAATAATAATTTAAGTATTGAAATAAAGAATTAAAACCTTTTTTTATAAAATAATATAAAAATATAATAAAAAATCAAATAAAATAATATTTTAAGCCGGGGAAAAAAATATATGATTTTAATAAGAAATATTAGCTAACAAAAAGTACAATCAAATGACAAAAGTGGAAAAAGTGATTTCAAACAGGGAGCTTTTGTTTACGAGTACAGGGGAAATTATTATTGCTCCAAGTTCCTCTTTTTTCCTTTTAACTCCGCAAACAGTTTATGCCAGTTTGTTTGTTTGTATCCGAGTCCTCTAATACTTCTTCCTCCCAGTATAGAATATAAGAGTAACCACCGCAGTCAGGCTTAAAAATAATAGGAGAACAAAGAAAAATAAAGATAAAAATTTCAAGAATGGCATTTAAGGGTCGCGTATTTAAACTGCGCGGGGATTACTTTCGCATCGTTGTTATTTAGACGGTCGGTACATTTTTCCAGATTTACCCATTTCGCGTTTTTTGTCATTTCTTTTTTGTATTGTTTTGTTTCTCCGTTTTGCCTCTCCTTATATCCATTTATTTGTTGTTGTACGCTGGCAGCCGGCAGCTACAGCCCCTCGAAGCGGGTCAACGCAATACGCTCGCTCGCGCTATATGCTTTCCTACATTAACTGCCGCCCCCACGACTTATCGATTCCTTTTCACGAATATCCATAGCGTCGTTGGTAGCCAAGGAAATGCGCGAATGCAAACATCTGCTCCTAATTATTATTATTATCATTATTATTATTACCTGTAAGAGGTAGCGACACCTGCGCTCTCGTGACGTTTCTGCAATTTTGGCTTTCTATTTGTTTTTAATGTTCCTTCCTCTTTTTGTACTTGATAAAATGCACTGCAATGCAATTTAAAAGCCATCCATTTCGGCTGTCTGTCGGCTGTCCGTTCGTTCCTTTTCTTGCATCACTTTGCAATTGCAATTGCAATTGCGATCAGCATCATTCGCTTTTAGTTTTATTATGCAATGCAATGCATGTCAAATATTTATAAATATGCGCATTTGTTATTATATAGTATAGAAGACAGGATATTTTTAAGCTTTTGCTCAAATTTTGTTTACTTATTGCTGATAAGCGAATATTCCGTTTCTTAGATAAAAGCTCCAGGTTGCTCTGGATATTTCCTTTGAATGGTTAGTTTTTATGCAAGCGGTAACTACAGATTCTTCCTATTCAGGTTTCCACTCTTATTTGGCATCATTTTCAGTACATATAGATCATTTATTAAAGTATGTTCATACGTATACTGCGTTATTGTTGTACGTTGCGTTGCATTGCGTTTTGTTGCACATCGTGGTCGGATTTGAATAGAGCGAATTGTTGTCGTCTAGTTCTATTCTTCATAAACCACCCGTCGGGTTCATATCGGCTGGATGCTTATGTTGTTGCTGTTGCTTCTTGTCGACTTCTCTATTCATTGGGCTAGACACTGGAGCATTTCATTATGTTCCTATGTTTAGTAATATTGTCCTATTTGCTGAGTGTTATGATGTTTGCAAATCAATATAGGCTTGTCGTTGTCTTTTTAGAAGACTTGTTGTTAGAATATAGGGCACTTGTTGTGTATAGGGAGATTTTTCCTATTGTCGTTTTCCATTTGTTTGTGTTGAATTTAATACCTAAATAAGAATTTTGGTTTGTAGTTGCAAACAAAGAAAGGAAAAATGTTTTTTTTTATGAAAAAATCTAAATGATTTGTTATTTTGGCCTAATTTTCTGATTTAAAAGCCAATTTTTTTTAACCATTTCTTATTTTTTTTATTATATATTTATTTTTTATTTTTTATATATTTATATTTTATTTTATATATATTTGTGCGCCGAAAGTATCAATGACAATGCCCAAATTAAACGAGGAATTTTAATTATTTTTAAGAACCATTACAAATTGAGCAGAAGTGCAATAAGTTCTCGCCGGTGAATTTTCACATAAAATTACAATAACAATGCGAAAAACGTGTCTAAACAAAAATTTTACACCTCCTGTAGTTATTTAAAAATTGAGGCTAATTTCGATAAACTGTTATCAAATTCGGTTTCAGCACTCAAAATTACATATATATATATTTTTTAGTGGCAAAAAAATTTGCTAAAACCGCATGCATAATAGTATGCTATGGAATTTGATGTGTATGAAAACGTATGCATAAACTGTTAATTATGAATTTAAATAATTAATTTATTAAAAATGCTGCTAGCAAATATGGCATGAATGGTACCAATCGATTTGTTATTTGAAGGGGAACAAAATAGTCAGGGTGCCGGTGGGTGGTGCCATTTGAAAAAATTGAGTTATGGCGGAAAAACCATTAGCCCATGTTTCTTTCAACAATAACTTCGAAAATAAGGTTTTCATAAGGAGGCTGTGACTTTCAAACATAACCTTAGGCTATTACGAGTAATTTAAGCTATTTCGCAGCCTCCTAGATTGAATTTTAAAAATCAATTTTTTTGCCACTAAAAAAATAAA
>JASKGO010005689.1:0-93164 GCA_030556065.1 Holobus sp. GC000080
CTTGTTTAATTACTGCGGCTCTCAAAGTCTCGAAATTATTATTATATAATTCCCGATTCCCACGCACATCTTTTTTCAAGTTTTTGCCCATTCACACACACACACACACACACACACGCGAATACTCACAATGAAATGCGAAATTTTGTGCAGTGCTGTTTAAATATCGGTTTGTTTGTGCACTCTATACTTTATGACTATTGCTATCGGAACTGCTGCACACAAAATACGATTTTTGCACACTTTCCAACGCTAAATTATTAGCGTAGCAGCAAACAGAAAGCGGATTTCGTTATATTAATATTATTGGCCGCTTTTATCGTCGAGTTACACAATAAAGTGTAGTTTTTCAAATTGAAAAAAAAAACCACCACATTTGTATGTGTTTCAAATATTGGTGCCATTCGAACAGCAGCAACAGCAGCACAGAAAATAAAAGCGTTATTGATAGCATTTGGAAAAATGCCGTCCACAAAGGTGAAATGAAAAACAAGTACAGGCCACTTTCTCTCGATTAAAGAGCTGCAAAGGACGATAATAATTCAAAAGAGTCGCCTCTCGTTGAAAGTCGACTCGACAAAGATGAGAAAACACCAAATTATACTCTCGAAGAATAATTTTCTTTTTTCCACTTAAGAAAAGGAAGAAGAAGAAGAAGAAAAAAAAATGAACAACTGCGATGCACTAAATGTGCGCGCACAGACAAAAAACTGACAGTAAAATATGATTACTTTTACTAATGAAACTAATGATTCGAAACAGTGCGCTAGTGTGAAAACAATGGAATTACTACTTCCACAAGTATATTTATGTGCATGTGCGTATGTGTAAGTGTGTGTAATTATTGCGAACAATAATCCTAAAAATTTTGTAATTTTCGAAGGAAGAAACAGAAGAAGAACGCAACTACACGAGAATAACAATAATTATAGTAATTGAGCGTTTCCGCATTTATGACATAAATAACTTTACATAAGGAGTTATAATATTATGTATTATTTAAAGGTTTGTTTTGTTTTGAAACAAGCAATAACGGAGTTCGTATTTAATAAAATATAGTTATGTAAATGCAATAGGTTAGTGATCCCTATATTCATTGCAAATTTTAGAAAACCGTCTCCGAAAAATAACACGAATTTTATTCATTATATTGTTTTCGTAAATTTGATTATAATTTATGCGAGCAAATGTTTATAGGGTTTAGTTAAGCGTATATTTTGATTAAAACTTTAGTGGTGTAATGGTTTAATATAACGAATTTAGTTTCTATGTATAAAGCTATGTGCAAGCGTCTAATCAAAGGGATCTTCAGGTAATGTAAACCACAAAGTGGTCACTATTGTCTGATTGTACGTTCAAGTAGAATCCAATTTTACTTTGGTAATCTATTCCCTATTCTATTCTCATCCATGCATAGTATACTTGCCCATTCTGCAACCATACAACGGTAGATTGATATATATGCATGTAGTGTAAACTTTGTGCCTAATACAATATGGAACAACTGACAAATTACTCAACTACGTATACTTGTCAATTTATCGATCCCTGAGCTATTGACTACCAAGTTTCCGACCAATGCTCCTTTTTCGTCTTCGAGTTTTGCGATAAATTGCATGCAACATCAAAGTACTCAAAAATCCGTTGAAACAATTGAATTTACTTTTTGTGCTGTCTGTTTAACACTAAAAGCTTTTAAACAATGACTTGTTTACGCATTTCAAATAAGCGACTGATTAAATGAAATGATGTTAGAAAAAAAAAACATGAATTTATTTATTTTTTATTTGCCAATATTTATCCTTATGGATATCCTAAAAATACAAATGGATTTAATTAATTTTCAGCCCCTACACAAAAAGTAACTATTTTGTTTTGTTTAAATTTTTTTCTGTGCAGTTTTCATCAAATGAAACAATATAAAATTGAAAAATCAATCGATAAAAATTAATTAAAAAATACACAGACATCTATTGGAAAAATAGGAAAAATAAATTAATTTGTTTGCGTAATTCTTTATGTTTCCAGCATTAAAAAAATTTTATTTTTATAAATCCATTAACTGAAATATTGCTAGAAACAGTTTTTATTTTATTGCTTATTGTTTCCATTTCAGCTAATAAAAAATCCAACGATTTCCATGAAGTAAAATGATAGTTTTTGCATTGAGTCATTTGTTTCAGGCTCGCTATTAATTTTATTGTTCCTCATTTCTAAAGCTCGCAACATTAAAATCCTCTTTATCTTTATCTCGAAAACAAAAGAAAAACGGTAAGACCATAGCAACAACTAATACAAATATTAAACTTGCATCAATAAAAAAGTAATTCGCAATCAATTGGGATTTCAATTAGACAGCGATTGGCTTGCGTGACATAAAAGCTTTAATTGCCCAAAGGGAACGTCGCGCTTGAGAAAGAGGAATTTAACGACTGCACTTTATCGGTTACAATAATGTTAATAATTTTATTGGCGACCATTAATTGCCACTTGTAATTGCGCACCGCATGAAAATTTCATATGAATTTCTTATCGAAACAGAAAAATGAATTCCTTTTCCATCAACCTAATAAAATATAATATCGTTAAATGAACGCATGGATAGGCACTGAAAGTCCAAATAAGCATCGGCTGAACACGAAATGAATACAACGTTGGACGTACGCGATGGTGCAACATTTGAAGTGAAATTTTTCGATCCACATTTACCCACGAATGCATTTAAATCGTGGCAATATTATATATAAATAGAGATGCAATATTCGCATTTACTTCCAATCGAATAACCTATTTCGTCCCACACAAGCTTCTCATGTAGAAATTAAATAGTCCTACACGTACGCACACACATGCAACACATACAAATACGTGGAAAAATAATACACTAGCAACTAGCTGATTGGCGAAACCCTATAAAAAGTTCTAATCTAATCCAATTTGCATTCCGCAGTCGATACTTTCTTTGCGTTTGGGCGCACTCGTTCATAGATACGTGCCAAGGCGGAAAAAACGACTGTTTTGCATCGATCGGGAGGGATAAAAAAGTAAAAGGTTCCTTTGAAATGACCCACTTGGGCATTTTGTTTTTCTCCTCGTTTTAATCGACGACACGAAAAAGTGTGTTATTTGATGATGGAAAGAAAAATAACTGCTTTCTTTTCGACGGTCCATCGGCTTAATGTGTAGTGGTGGTATGGGTGCACTTAACGAGAAGTGTGTCGGCCGAGTCGTCCGATTACTAACTGGCTTTAATATGCATACATACGGATGCATAGAATGGACCAAATAAATGAATTTCATCTATAGTGAGTACCTGTACACAAGGTTAGCCTCTTTTTTCTCCCGCCGAAGAATAAATGTGGATGCTCTTCGTGTGCGCGCACCTTGAGATCATTAATTGAGTCTGCTGCACTTTATTTCTACTTATTTTCGCTTTTATTTACATACAAGTATTTTTCCGCTCGCCAGTACTACCAACCAGACAATAATAAGAAACAAACAAAAAAGGGAAAAGAAAAGAATTATCCTGTAAATTAAGGTCATATGTTTGATATTCCTTTTAGAAGCGCTGCGACGAAGAAATCGAGCTATTCGCTGTCTGATTTATGAAATCGTGGGCCGATCCGACTCTAAAATCACCGAGTTTATTCATTAACTTATCAGCATTTATCGGACTTATTTATTGGCCGTGAAGGGAATTTCAGTCGTGAGCTTCCGAAGGTTGCAATTGCGCAATTACATTCGTGTATGACCAGTGGAAGCTAATGGCCGGTGATTGTAGTCTTTCTTTAAATTTTTTATTCTTCGTTTTAATTAATTAAAACTTTGCTTGTAATTGAATTTGAGCAGCTAATTGCTGATTCTTTGATTTAACTGATTAGTGACTTTAAAGGTTACCGAGTCTTCAATATAGGTGATTAGTAGTCCCGAGTTATTTTACTCATTATGGGCCTATTAAAGCGTTAATGCTTAAATTACTTTTTATGAGTAATATTTTATTGAAGACTGGTTAATTACAGTCTACCAGCTAACGAAGTTATTTTAAAATTATTTTATTTGCATATATGTAAATTGTTTTTGGTATTTGTTAGTTAATTTATTCAATGATGCACAGAATAGAAATAAGTTCTTGCTGTTAGACGATTTATTAAAACAATATACTTTTTTAATAGTTTGGATTTATTTTGTTTATTTATATTTTTGGTAATTTTCTTTTTAATAAAAGCCATTATTTTGTCATTTATTTAGATACTTCAGCAGTTGTCTTACAATTTCTAATTTTGAAACAAATTAAATCTTAATTACGTTTGAATTTTCAATTCTCTTTATAAGTGCATTATTAATTATTTTTATTAGGGTAAAAATATCTGATTAGAAAAAGAACTTTTTCGTACAGACTGAAACAAATTACAAAAATTCTATCCCTATTTACATTTTTTGTAAGAACAAAAGTTCATCCTCTACAACTTACTCAAAAATTATATTTACACTTTTATCAGATAAATACAATTATTAACAAAAATAGTTAATACCCGGCGCCTTCTCCTACAATTAACCACCCCCAATCCTAACTTTGCTACATCGAATCTTCAATATTCCTGAATATCCGGTCATACCAATAGAAAATATAAATAATTGTAGTAGTTGCAAATGGTAAATAACAGGAAACCTTTGGCTGAAGGACCAATTATCGAAAATCGATTTGTGAATTAGCTTTAAGAATAAATACAGTATTACTATGATTTTAACTCCATTCTAAATGAACAAAACAATAAATCAAATCTAATAAAAACAATACACTTTTTGAACTGACCTTAATCACGCAATAAATAAATAATTAAAAGCAATTATATAACAAAAATTAGTATGCATTGGACCGTAAATCGCATACAAGTATAAGTTATATAATTAATCAATTATTTAGCAGAAAAAAGCTAATAAGGAACCTTTGCACATAAAAATCAAATAAATAATAATCATAAAAATAAAAAAATAAATTAAAATCCCATTACGAATCTTTTTTTATTCTACCCAGTAAACAATCCACTTGAACATTAGTATAATCGCATAATAAGTGCAAAAAGGAATAAATGAATTCGTTCCGAAGCTCTTTAATTATCCCTTTTCGCACTGACGATTGTAAATAAAGATAAAGCGAAAATAGTGAATGGGATCCACTCGTAGGGGCGACGATACTGCTGCTGCGAAAGGAAATAATCGCAATAATATTAATTGAAACCTTGGCTCGTTCCTCTGTTCTCCTCTTTTTGTATTAGCAGCAGCAGTGAGAAAATATATACGTATACATTCACACGAAAAAGAAGAAGAAGAAGATTCGATCTCGTAGCATTTAGAGACGTGTACTTCTATTAAACCGCCGCCGCTGCCGCTGCCGCCGCTACTGATAAGGGCGAAAGGACATAAACAACCTTAGGGTAATAGTTTAAGCGTAATCGAAGCGTTAAAATGCGCGCGAATTTTACCCCCGAAAAAACTCTGAATATTTTCCCTTGATCCCAGTTAGGATTAAGGGTTTTATTTCTCGATTATCGTTCGCAGGTTCGGTTACTTTTAGCGTTTATTTTGTTGATTAATTTTATATTATTTTCTCTCTATTTATATATTTTTATATTAACTTTAGCTTCTGTTTTTCATTATTTGCTGATTACCATCAAATGATTTTAATTAAATTTATAATACATGCAAAATAGAGAGCTTGAAGTTTTTATCGCTGCATGAAAGTCCTGCAGGCATTTTAGTGCTGTAGTTTACGTATTTAAAAATTTGTTAATTATAGAAAGTTTTTTTGTACCTTTGTACATAAAAATCTTCATTTTAATCGTAAGAAATTTAATTAAAAAATGTTGAATTTTATTTTTTTATTGGATAAAACCATTTTACATTGAATAAAGTGAATTAAATAAAGTAAAATTATAATTTAAATTAAATATGAAACAATAAACGAAAAATTTATTTATTTATTAGTATTACTAACTTTTAAATGTTTAGGCAGTTTTCACATTTATTTATTATTCTAGGGACAATAAACGAGTTGTTTACATTTTGTTCAAAAATTTCATTCTTCGATTCAATTTGATTCTAGGTTGCTAGAAATGGATTTAAATATTTCCCAGCCACTTAAAAGTGGGTAAAATATAAAAATAACGTACCAATTATATTAATTTTAATTGAGTTATTAACGATAATGTGTTAACGAGATATTTTTTGTTTGTTAGTCAATTTTCTTCCCATCTGAATGGGTCATTATGACCGTTATACTCGTAGTATTTTTATCAACGAATTTATTAATACCTTAATTTTTATTTACAAAACATTTTTTTAGGCTAAAAATTGTCTTAAGATTTCAGGAAATTTACGATTTTAAGAAATTATTTCTAAAACCTATTTTTTTAATATAAAAATGTCTATTTTTTTTAATGGTTGTCAAATGAAAGGGGCCTACCGCATTATGTACTCATTACGTTTGGTCTATTAAGAATTGGACTTTCAAGTTTTAAGTGAAATTTTATGAAACAATATATGGTTCATAGCAATAATTTAAATATGATATTTAAGTTTAGCACTTGTAAAATACATCCGCGAAAATAATTTATGTGTGCAAGCAATTCTCCGCAAATCGCATTAAAATCAATTACAAATACGTTCGTAGGTATAATATAACACAGAAATTCAATGAGTTCGCACGCAACAATAAATCCGCTTTACGCAAACCCCTCATATTTGTTTATTAATAATATAAACACATTGGAAAGTCATCAATCAAAGCATATGGCTGATCAATACATTGCGCAAATAACCAATTTGTTGTATTACATTATTGTTGTAATAATGTACCTATGCGTCTAATTTCACACCTGATCAATCAAAACGGTCCGAAAACTAGTTCGCTAGTAAAATTATTTAGAAAGCAATTGGCCACAATGAGATTAAAAATTCATTGGATTTTGGTGTGTAATGAAAGAAAAAATGATGCAAAAACTTACCCAGAAATACGTTCCTCTGTAAGTCCGAATCGTCGACCGTCGACGTAATCCTGAAACAAAAAGAGCATGAAATTATAAATACACTGACACAAATAAGATTCTTGTTATTTAAGCATAAGGAAACTTTTATTATTTTTCTTTCCATTTGTATTCAGATATATTTACAAAATTGTAAGCACATAAAATATGTTTAAAGAGAATAAATAAAGTGCACGGACGGTATTTACACGAAAGGAAGGTTTTCAAACAAGTGCATTTTAATAAACGGGGTCAAACCTATATTTCTTGCATTACGGCAACGGCAACAGCAAAACTCGATTTCAATCGAAACGAGTGCACATTTTTCACTCTCGATGTTCGTATTCTATAATTACTGCGGTCATTCCATATACAAGCAACGAGAGGTGTGTTATTATAACGTAATTGATAATTGCTTATGAGTGCACACCACATACTTGGCTGACAAATATTCAGGTTAAGGTGCACACTGCACATACACACTTACCTTTTTTTTTTAATCAGTTGTGTTTTTATTTTTTTAATTAATTTAAATTTACATTTAATTTGAATCAATTAATTTAATTAAAAATAAGAAATGGGTTTTGAAAGCGATTAGGATTTGAGATACTACTTTTTCGATTGAAGAAAAACAAATGTGTGGTCAATTGGTAAATGGCAATTATAGAAAGCGGCCGCGCCTGAAAAATTATTAATTCGACCACACACTAATGAGGTCCGCAATTGCTCTCTGTGTAGTTACAGTTCACCGTCCGATTATTTCCACCTAAAAACCATTCTATTGCAGACTTGATTAATTCGCCTGCTTCCGCTATAAAAACCGGGGAATTTCGAGACCTTTTTTAGCTGTTTACGTTCTGTTTTGCTTTGCCAAATCGGCACAACTATAAACTTTTCTAATAAAGTAGAACAGTTTGAATTTTATTGCAATTACCAATGCGATGTATGTTTTATAAAATTAAACGTGGTAAACAAAGAGTACTTTTTGCAAATTTAAATTATTATTTATTTAGGGAGCAAAAATAAATTTGAAGGAAAAATTCGGCCGGCTTTCCACGTAATTATACTTTTTTATGTTTATTTAACGTAAAAACCTTTCAGTTAGAAAAAAAATCCTAAAGATTATATTAGTTCTATAAAAACACCTGAATATAGAACAAAATTCAAACAAACTCGTTTCGTTAAAAATTACCCTAATTTGCAAAAAAGCAAAAATTTTATCTTTTCCAGAAACAAATGTTATTAAAATTTAAGAAATTTTTTACCTTTTCAATATATTAAATAAACAAGTTGTAAATTATATATAATGCCCATAAGTTATTGGTGAAATATGAAAATATGATGGATTTTACATCCTATAAGCAAACTTTGCTTATTACACAAAGTAGTAAAAAAAACAAATGATTGGCAATTATGAGAACAATTTACGACTAAACATGAAGTTTTTAATTGGATGCTTGCAACAATAAGTAAGCAATACTCTTTATTCTGAAAATTTACATTTCATAGGAAATAAATAAATAAATCAATAAAAAAGTTTTCTGTTATATGCGGCTCAATTTTCCTTGGATATTTTCCATCATTAGGAATTGGCATGGAAACTGTATTATAATTACTTAAAGTGCAGATTGGAAAGCATCAGCTTCGTAGCTAAAATTTAGTTTAACAGCTTTAGCGAAAACAACAATAAAGTTAATGTAAATGCACTTTTAATGTACTAGTTTGCTAATTATATTTGTTAGTTTCGTCCCAACCAACACATTCGCACAAAGAAACTTTTTGGATTTTTACATGTATGCTTAATTTGACCTTAATGTTTAATTAAATTTATAAATTGAAAGTTAATGTACCCATAACTAATGCTTTTATGAAAATAAAATAACAATTAAAAAAGTGCGCTGAAATGGAAGAATATCAAATATTGATTCGTAGAATATAAAAAAAATCAAGTGTTGTCATAAACCAAATAACAAATGAACAAATTTCACGAAACGAATAAATAAACTTGTTCATCGATATAATAAACGATGACAATAGCCAATTTAAAAAGCAAAAACATAAATAACTAATCCGACACTGATTGTTTGTTGCAGACTCTCGAATCGTGACAGTTATTGCCACCGGAGGACCATCGGTGTCCCATATAAACATCGACATTCCAATAATAAATTTACCAATATGCAATTACCGGCATCGGCAGTCTAATTAACACCTTAACCTCGTTGATAATCAAACGCATCAAAAATGGAGACAGAAGAACTAATTAAACTGGTCGATGGAATCTACAAGGTAAGTTTTTCAGATACCATATCTGTTGCATCTATTTCAGTAAAAAAAATGTATCTTTTTGTCTCTACATAAATGCATTTGCTTTTGAATAGTAGTTAGGATACATTCAAAAATAAAGAAAACAATTTAAAATTAAAGTAAAATAAATTTATCTTGCGGGTATAAATTTTTTTTCCCTTATTTTTTTATATAAAAAAGGGGAACAGAATAGTAGTAGCTTGTTGTTAAATATTAAGATTAGGTTGGCAGTAGGAAAAGTATATAAATGAATGAAGAGATAAACAGTTTGGCAAAGTTGCAGTAGCGTCTGGAAAACATGCACTTTTCAGGAAATTTGTTTAGTCTATGCAGACAGAGTTATTGCAATGTTCCTGACATATTTCGATATTAGGTATGCAAAATGCGCGTTTAAAGTTGCCGCCAGCAGCCGAAATGTTTGCTTACATGCAAAATAAGCCAACTGTCACTTTTGTAATGTGCGCGGTCCTAGTTGCGGTTGTCCCCTTTTTTCCGTGTTCGTTTTTTCGTGTGTCAAATTTCCTGTTTGCTTTTTCATATTTGAAGAGAGTTTCGGTTTCGAGTATTTTCCACTTTCAGTTTTTTCTTTTCTTTTTTTTCTTCGGTTTCATCCTTTTGGAATAATTTACTATATTTTCGTGTTTTGTATTCCGTTTGGTTACTTGTTAATATTAATTTTTGCAGATGTTTAAATTTTGTATTTTGCATGTTATTATATAATATTCTTTATTATTTAAAACTTTATTATAAAATAATAGAAAGTCTTACAAATAATGCAGGAAAAAATGCTTAAAAAAAATTATGGAGTTTATTTTCTCTACTTATTTTTAATTAAAATTTCTGAAGACTAAATGCATTTTGAAGTATTAAAAAAATGCAATTACCAAAGTAAAAGGTTGCAGTTTCATATAATTTTTATAATATGAAATAAATAAAAGTGAATAAATTTAAACGGACACCTAAACACTTTAGAAAATTGAAATCAGCTGAAAGTATTAGAAATCTAATTATTTAAATTCTATGCTATAATTTCTCTAAAAATTTTAAAACGCCTTTAACCCACTTTACAATGATTTAGTTTTGCATAAAAGATGAAACATAGTAAACGAAAACAAAAAAGCAGAAAAGAACTTAACAGCCGTTTATAATCTTCTGCAAGAAATAAATTATCATCAGCGCGGAAGTTGCCGATTTAATGACCGCATATAAACCGCTTAATTGCAACAAAATTCGCTTTTTTAATTACAAAATCCAAGGCAATCTGGTTCACACGGTTCAGGATCACCGAACAGATATTTTCGTAAACATTTATCTGGAGAAGGCATCACTCAACTAAAAATTTCAAAGCTATCCGAATCAATTAGCATTAGAAACCGGATATTTTTCCAACACTAATGACCCTTCTCTCTCTCTATAATAATAATTGAAGTGGAAACATGCACTTCATTAAAAAACCTAATAATATATTCAAGCAAATAATAATACACCTATGAGATTAATCTAATTAGTTGCGTTAATTAAGGGACATAAAAAGGATAATCGCTTATATTAAATATGGATAATAATAATTCTAGCTTTCAGTCGTATTGTTAAAGTCGCGTTGTCCAATTAAATCCGACAAAATCGATTGTGTGTTGAGGCACTTAATGAGTGCATACGATTTCCAATCATTATCAGAATTAGACTTTACCGTAGTACAGTTGCCAATAATTAAAATGGACATATTATTATTTTACTGCAGGCAGTTAAATATTGTTTAGATGTATAGCTTTTTCCAAACGTTCCATGCGAATTATACTTACGGATTCATTTTTATTGCAATTTATGCAAGGCATTTAAAATAATTAAATAAATGAGGACACCACGGGCTTAAAAAATGTTAATTGTTGCTCTTAAAAGCTTTATTTTGATATTTTAAAAATTGAAATCGAATAAAATTTATTTTAAATATTTTTGCAGATAAAGCAATAGAAATTTAAACACCAAAATTTTGTAATCAGATCCTTGTAACTTTATTTTGGAAATTATCTAAATGAGTATATTAGAATTTATTGCTTTAGCAGTTATATAAATTAGAAATATTAATTCATTTTGAAATATGTTTTATCAATAGTTAAAATACAATTTTTAAACACTGCAGTTTCCAAATGTAAAAAAAATGAATTAATCATAAGAGTAAACGATTGAAATATTAAAACTTTCAAATACCAAAATTCGAAAACTGGATCAATACCCATAGAGAGCTGAAATCAAATATAATTCTAGTGTATCACGAACAAGGCATCGAACGATAATTAGTCCCCAATGTGGCAATTAATATAGAAACCGGATGTAAAACAACATATCGAATCAGTAATATGCACGTATTCGTGCATATTTGTGTCTGATGATCATTACATACCCTGCAAACGAGAAACTGCACTTGATTGTGCATCAAAATACCCGACCCTAATTGTTTCGATATCAAATAGCGAAGCGCAAAATTGCTGCGATAATTACACAAGCAAAAGTGTTGAATAAAAAGTTATTTACGTAAACATTTGCAAACACTACATTGTATACCTAATATGCAAACAGTATAGTAATATGTAAGAAAAAAGTAAACATTCGAATTCGAAATGTCATTTATACATATTATACGAATGGCGAGAGAATCGAAAGCGTAACGTATTATTATTTCTTCGCACAGCGCGCGTACGTTTTCCTCATTTTTCTTTCGCGTGTTGTAATATCGGCACACGGTGTATAAGAGCTGGGCTGCAAGTGCGTAATTGAAATTCCGCAAACATTTCTTCGTGTCAATAGTGGTGCATGGGCCATTTGTTTATCGCCGCAAAGTGTCTGCGAAACGTTTAATTGCAACTTTCGTTTTAGATATTTTATTATACGGTTTAGTGCTCGCTTTGTCCGTTTCTGTTTTGCTGATTAATGATCAGACCTTTTTTACTATTTTGTTTTTTGTTAATTTGTTAATTTTTTTATAACTTTTCTTTTTTATAAAATAAATTAAATTTTAAAATAAGTAATAAAGAATTTAGGACACTGACAATTGAACTTAAGAGCAGGTTCACTTAAACTTTTGAGACTTTAAAGTCTTTATTCACAAATCACAACTAAAATTTAAAAAATGTATTATGCAAGAAAAAAGAGCAGGTAACGAGAGAAAAAAAAAGCAGTTGAAAAGAAATTCGTGATTCTTTGCAAAAGTATTACAACACAAAAATGTCATTGAAGACGTTCCGAGATCGCAATCGCTGCACGATTTTTATTACCTTATTATTACTCGATTCCTTACATTTTAAAGACCTGCAACAACAATTTTTCGTCGGGATCAAGCGAAAATATAGGCTCTCTCTTTGTACGGCTTCTCTCTCAAAGGGAAATTTGCAATTGAAAGGCCGCAGCAATATTTACCTATATTTTCTAAAACCAAACGCAACTTTTCTGCGCGATTTATAGTTTCATTGTGTTTGCTTCTTTACAAGTACAAAGTAGTAGTCCTCTTAGCCTCCTTCTTCCTTGCCAGCAAATTTATGATTACTTATCAAAGGCTCGATAAGATCAATTATTTTTATTACCGACTTACAAACTTTCCGTTTTGCATTTACCATTGGTGGGTTCATATAAAACTTAAGCGTGGGTTTTCCATTGTGTTTTATATAATTCGTATATTTAATACGTTAAAAACAAATGCAGTTTTCGGTTTCGTCGAAAAAAGTGATTAACGTTTCGAATTTCGCAATAAATATTGTAAACGATAAATCAAGCGGAGGAAGATAAGGAAAATTCGTTAATGAGCTAAATAAAAACAATCGTAACCTTTGACTTTAGACGTAAATTAGTTGTAAAAGTGAATTTATACAGAATGGCGAGAATCTAATGGCAGTTAATCTTGCGTGTAAATCGTGTTTTAGAAAGTCGACTTACATCCTTGTACGGATAATTTATGCATGCACTTGAGTAATATCGATATTCCTCAAATTCCGCCAGGTAATAGTCAATGTAAAAAATGCCAATAAAGTTGCACATTAAAAAATTAGCAGGACTAATTTTTATCTTTATCTGTAAATACGTTTCTTAGAAGTTCGTTAATGGTCAGTTTTATTAAACATAAATCTCAAATACTCTATGAAAGACGCCATATTTAAGTTTCATACTTATTATTAACTTTTTATGAAAATTTATTATAGTTTTGATTAATTCGAGAAGAAATAAATGGACAACGGGTTCATTTCTTAAGCCTGGTTATTAGTGCACAAAACACTTCTTATTCAATTTTTGCGGAACTCCAGTAGACATAGAAATCGCCTAAATAAGAAAATTTATTTAGCGATCCAATAAAAACGCAAGGAATCGCTTTTTGTGCGCATCAAAAAATAAAAAATATTCTATTCGTAGAGAAAATTTGCCCCACTTGAAACTATGCAATAAAGCGACCAATAAACACAATCACAAATTGTACATATGTTTTAATCCTCGGAGACGATTCGTCTTTGATTATTTATTTCGCACGTGTGGAATCATTTACATAGACTTTTTACGAATGATATTTCGATAATATTTGTACCTAGAAATCCCCATAAAAACTTAGAACAGATAAGCAACCCAATAAAATCGCAGGTATAAATCTGTCGCCATGCTATCTATCCACTACAAAATTTGAACACATTTTTTATTCGTAGAGAATATTTGTCCCACTTGAAACTATGTATAAAAACCGTCTAATGAACCGCAATTTGAATTCGTACAGTTGTTTCAATGGATAATTTTAATGCTCGACGACGAATCGTCTTTCATTATTTATCTCTCATGTGCGGCATTCGTAATAAAGGAGCTGCCTGTAGCGAATAATTTTGCTGCTTCCTTATTACAAATTGTGCGGTATCAGAATATGCATGCATAATGTGCGTCTTATCATAATTTCATATAAACTTAAAAGAAAATAATATAAAACCAATGACAATGGCGGAGAAATAAATAAAGAAGTTTTTTTTTTATTCGGCGAGTCTTTTCAAGTCATCGCTTTTGGCTAAGTGTAGTTTTCTTCAGGCAAAGGAAAATGGACACCGGGCACAATAAAGCTTCAGATTCGGAGAAGTTTTCCACTAAGTAATAACGTTAGAAACGGAAAACCGTCTAGCTTTTATGATTTTCACAATTAAATTGAAATCTTTTTATTTTTATTTATGTCCATTTTTCATTCTAAATTTTAGTTTATTTTGGAAGTTATAATACTCGTATTATTTTAAGTTTTCAAAAAATATACTAAATATTGATAGTATTAAACTATATTTTTAATTAAATTGATTTTTAATTAAACAAACTTTTATTTTACAATTTTAATATTTTTGTTTTTAATGAAAGCGAATTAGTGAAACAATAAAGCGTTAATTTTTGAAGTGGCGTGAACTTTAATTAAAAGTACAATTTATTAAAAACGAATAATTAAATTTGATGCACTAAAACAATTGGCATTTACTCATCTGAAATTGGCAACATTAGCATCAATAAGCAAATATTTGAATGCCGACCAGCGGCAATAGATGAGAATTGTTAAAACTGCATTTGTGGTAACGTTTTGGCCACTCCTAGAAATGCATGTTTTCCACTTTTTCGCGCGGCAATTTAATTGAACAGGATAATTATTACATCATAAATGCATAAAAGCGCATACGTATTCGTAGAAAAAGTAATTTTTGCAATAGGTCACTGCACGCCTAACCAACATCATCATCCGACACACATACAACGCAAACGCCAGTTTTTGCAAAGCTAGCAAAGAATGAAGAAAATTGCAAATTAAGAAAATGGAATATCGCCATTCGCCATCATAATAATAAACGAACAGAGGCATCGCAAAGAATCGATAGAATGCAAATCCGCTTATTGGAGCAATCAAGCTGGATTATGGGACTTTCGCCTTTGCAAAACTTTAATCCTTTCTCTTGATCTCTTTATTTGCTTAATTTGCACCAGGCATAAATATGCCTACCTATAGTGCATCATTGATGATTTAACGATCTCGGTGGAAAACTATAAATTGCAATTAAAAGTTCCTGCTGATGATTTTTGCGCAAAAAGCAACTGGACTGGAAACTTTTGCAATTGTTGTTACAGTTGCTGTATGTAAACATTGACATTATTTACAGTGCCGGCCAATAACATAAATATAATAGCAAAACGAACGCGCCAATAAGCGTATTTTGATAATTGTTGTAAACGCAATTAGCAGGTTTTATTTAGTGTTATTTATAGGTGGTGGCATTTGTTCTATCGCCTTTCATTCGAATGTTTATGCATATTCATCACGGCTGTTATTGTGTGTCCGATTATTGATTTCTAGAAATCAAATCGCTTTTATGATAATTGTTTATCCGTTCGATGCATTTTCTCGGACTAAAAATGCAGAGGCAAGTGGTGGCAACTAGCAATTTTAGATTTCTAATTCAACTGTCATTTTTCTCTGTTTCCGCGGTGAAATTTCTTTTTGCAAAAATCGATTTTCTAAAATTTTATTATTTAAAATTCCTAATTGGTATTATTATGATTACTCGTACATTAAGTATTATTTTAATTATCACCTTATGCTTAAGTTAATTTATTAAATTATTAGGTTTTAACTTTAAAGACGATCTTTTTTTTGTAATTGTAATTCCTTTAAAAAGTTCCATTAAATTATCCTTATTGTTTTTATATTTTAAATATTAGCAATTAACAATTTGAGATTTCTAATGTAATTGTCAATTTGTAACGGTGAAATTTGTGTTATCATGAAATTGCTTTTCTAATATTTTATTACAAAAAGTTAGTCAATACAATAATTATTCATGAATTAACCTAAATTTCTATTATTACTTGAAATTTTAGCATTTAATTAAGTCAAATTAATTGATTAAACAATTAATTAATTAATTGTAACATTTAAAGATCCATAAGAGAAAATTTTCAAAATATCTTCAATAAAAGAGCCATTAGCAAACAAATCTCATGAATTGTCAAAAAAGGAAACCAAAAGAAGGGAGAAAAAAAAAGAACAAAAGCACTGCACGTGTGGGCGCAATTTCAGAAATCATTAAAAGTTTTTCGCTTAAAAACTTCTTTTTCGGTTTCATCATTTAGCCTACCATATTATGAGTCAAGTTTTTTGCGTTTTTTGCGCTGCACCAAAAAAGTTAATTTAAAATTACAACACTTGTTTCTAATTTATTTTTCGTATAGTACCTACTTTGCCAGCCGCATAAAGCGAGCGCGTGCATAAACTAGAAAGAGTTAGAGGCAGATTTACACGCGAGGTTAGAGACTTTATTACACGTAGTCGGCATGTAAATGTACACGCACTCGAAAGAGGAAAAATGCTCGTTTGAAAATCCACTACAAGAAGTGGACACTCGCACAAACATCTCGATTTTCAAGCGACAGAGAAACCGAGGAACTCGCAATCCGTCCAACACTTGCGTCTCCTGTCAATTTCAATGTAAATAATTACGTAAAGATGTAAAAACGTCAGCGAAATTTTCGCATTTGCAAATTGCAAGTTATTATAATCATCTAATCAAACAGCAGACATCTCGAAAAAAAATGACCGAATTATTTAATTATTTTACTTGTTTCTGAACCAGCAGGGCATTTATGAAGAAAACAAAAAAATTGCAAACTAACGGGAAACAGAAACGAGTGCAACATTAGTAATTTGCGATTGCTTAACGAAAACAAATGGCTCTTATTTCGTTTTATAAAGTTTCTGCCGTGTTAAACTTATTAAAGCTAGCACCTATTAAGAGCGCCCTTTTCTATAACTTGCGCCGCCGAAATATATAGCAGTTAATCTTCATTTTGTACTCGGGCGGCGGTATTTTATTAAGATATATAAAGCGTGGCCGTTTTTCAAGGAGCACTGCGTGCGTTGGTTAAGATGTGCGCTATTTTTCTTCGCCACTTTTTCCTCTTCTTTTCTCTTGTACGCGATGTACACTGCAGGCTATATGTATCTGCTCTTTCCGCTTCGAGCCCACACACACACACACACACACGCACACTTTTACAAAACAATGTTATTAATGAGTTTCGCCAACGCTACATTCCAATTACCACTAATAAATATTGTCACTCCATAGGTGTTTTCTCTTAAACATCATAATAATTTTTAATATGCTTTGACGTCCATTTCTTGTATGCATGCGGAGTTTGTAAAAACTTTTGTGAGAGGTTTCGAAGAGATGTTTAACTTTATGATCTTCAGTTCGAGCGAATTTATTTAATGCATTAATGTTGGTTAAACTCTGTAAATGTTCTAACTTATTAATAAATTACTTTCTAACAGGTAGGTAGTGATTTTTATTACGCTGTTTGTTTAATTAATTTTAATTTCTTTTTTTATTATTTACAGAAAAAATATTAAAATTTTATTTTTTTATTTCATTAATTTTTGTGGTTATTAAGGAGAGGTTGTTCTTTAAATTTTTTTAATGCTATTCAGTTCTATTAATAAAAATAAAAAATCATTTTTAATTTTATTTGTAAATACTAATTCAAACAAATCTTTCAAAAAAAGTAATCAAAGTTAATAAAGGTTTAATTTCAGTGCAATTTATTTTCTTTTCTTTTTTTCTCAAAAAATAAAATTACGATATCTTAGATTTTAACATCTAGAAAATATTTCTTTTTTCTTAATTAAATTTATAATTTAAAAAAAATGATAGAACACATAAAAAATAACATCCAGAAAAATGCAATTTAAATAAAATAATAAAAAATTTATTGTATTTTTTCATTAAAAAATAACTTCATTTTCCCAATTATTATAAAAAATTACATATTAACTTATTAAAGAACAATTAAATGGCAGCAACAGAAAAAAAACTTTTTTTCCCACCAAGAAAATAAAATAATCTAATCTTACCATTTATTGTTCAAATGTTTTCAAAATGACAAAAAACGTCCAGAAAATCTATATAGAATATTTAAATCGATAAAAAATTATCATCATTTTTATATAAAAAATTTACTTGATTTCAAAATTTGTCAAAGATTTTACAAGTAAATTAATTAAGGAAAAACTATTAAGAGATAGTAACAGAAAAAAAAACACATTGAAAATTTCGGCCGTATAAGCAAAAGCAACAATTAGGCAGACTAAAACAGTGTAAAAACTAAATGAAACACGCAATTAAAAATTCGCCTATGCGAACGGGCACGCGAAAAAAAAACACATTTCGGAAATAATTGCGTGCGAGCGAAAACCCCGTGCGCGCAAAAGGGGTGAATTTATTAAAAGCTAACGTAAAATATGCATTCCGTTGACATTCGGGATGCCTAATTCCCCACCGATTATCCCCCAAAAACAAAATTTTTTCGCACATGTTTTACAAGCTCTCTGTACTCTGTAGGCGAACAGGATACCTTGACATTCCCTAACGAAATATGGGACGTAAACGGACAACGAGATTGCTCTCCATTTAAATACCTTGCTTTAATTAATATTCACCCCCCATCGAATATTTCAAATCTTTCTTTCTCTTTTTTTTTATACACTAAACAAATGATAATAATAAAAATAAATCGGAAGAGAATAGAACTTGCCGTAGTGTTACAAGAGTTCATAAAAATTATGTAGAAAGATAATTAAATTTCATTGCTCTAATAAACATTATGATTAGGAAACACTTGTAACGAAAACAATTATCGCATAAAATAATATAATGTAATTATAAGAGCTCCCATAAGAAATTGTATTTTATATACTGTTACAATGAATTCCCTTTGATGCATAAACACTGTTATTAGTATTACTAAAAACAATGCAATTATTTTTAAATTAACAAACTTAATTTACACATTTTTTTTTCGTCCGTGTTAACATACTAAACTGTTTAGTAGCAGTTTTTAGTGTAAAATTAGTTTTGCGAGTACTTAACTAATTTTAAGTGGCAATTTTCATGGAAATTATAGTTTTTCCACCCTCGGTAACGAAGTAAAAGACTAGTAGTAATTTGCTACAAATTACTTCTTATAATTACTTCCCAAGTGGTTTGCACAGTTTTTTTCACATGGCTTTTTTTCCAGTGCAATTCACGTCTTCTATGGAAAATGGTAGCTTTTTGCCACATTACAATATATGGTGGCAAAAATATGAATTTTAAAAAATGCTAAAAATGCATAATTTACAGTAGGACTATGTATGAAAGTGTATACAGATATAAATTGGGCAGTTTTGCATTCGTGGCACGCAAGGGTTTTGTTTTCCCTGAATGGCTTTATTTCGTTCCACTCGGTCCACGCAACGGGCCCGCCAATTCCGCTTTTTCTCAAATCGACAGCTTAATAAATCGACTACTAAGCATTCATTTGCATGCTAATTAAAACATGCGCTGATGCAAGCAGAATATCAAAGATGCCGTTATAAGTGCCTATATGTAAATGCATTAATGTTTGTGCTGTGTGTGTGTTGTAAGAATTAATTTGTCGGAATTTCGAAAATCGATTTCTGGATTTTCCATCTCAGCATTTACTACGCAGGATGTAGGCGGGGCGGGGAAAAAGTTTAATAATAATAACGACTGAAAATGTATTCATTTAAATGCATTGTGCGCTAAAGTTTGATGTTCCGCAGTTTCTTTCGAGGCGCACAAGCAAATAAGAAAAGTTTGTTTTAATTTTACGGACAAGTAAGAGGATGTTGAACTTTTAGAGAGAAAAAAAGAAAAAACTAAAGTGTCGGTCGACTTTTTCTTGTTTGTTTGTACTTGCTAAATATTGTTCTTACCTCTGACGTGTTCCTTGCTCCATTGAGAAAGTAAAGTAAGTCAGTTTTTTTTTTTTACAAAAAATATTGACATAAATCTTATCTGTCGGGTAAAAATAAATTTCAATAGTTTTTTACAGTTTAAAAAAATTGCAATCAGTATTTTTTCATATTCGAATAAGTAACAAAACAAATATTTAGGATAAAATCAAATGTTAAAATGTAATTAAATGAACGGTATGAAATTGATAGATTTTTAATATGCAATCAATTGTTTAATTTAATGAACATTTATAAAAACTTCTGTTGTAATAAATGAAATTTTATGACAAATCATTGAAAAAGAAAAATGAACTGAACAGTTACATTTTCGTAAAGATTATACAACATACAACGAAAACAAACAAAAAATATGCGAGGAAATAAAACCAAAAGACCTGCACAGGTGCAATAATAATTCGACACGGCGAAGAACAGCAGTGCAAATCCGAAAAGTGGACTAAAGCGAAACCATAGTTAAAAATATATCGTTTATTGCTTGTATCGCTGCATTTTTACTGTTATTTTATAGCGTCAACATTTTACGAGATTCAAGAAAGAGAGACATTCACTTCTGGTTTTCCAATCGTTAAAAATTCGATGCCATTAGCTGATTTATAGCAATTGCAAAAATTTCTCCGCGCAAATTCTTCGCCCGCACCCTTCTAATCACATCAACCAACCGAAAAAAAAAACAATCGACAAAACTAAAGCGAAGGCCTATATTCTAATAATAATACTTTATAAGAAAAAATGTCGCGTGACACTTGAATGCTACATTAATCTCCTCGAACAACTTCAATTAAGTTGAGAAGAACAGTTGAGCAGCAGCAGCACCAATGACAACACCAACAACAACAGCATTCTTGTTGCAATCTAGCGGTGGACATTTAGTTTGCGCGCTTTTGTTGTTGCCTCTGGAGTTACAACTAATGGACGCTATTTAATGCAACAAAGTGCAACTGCACCCAACTCTATTAATTATTATTATTATTGCTTTGTGGATGTGCACCGCACATGGAGAACATATTTTGCTCATAACTGTGCAAAGTGGTTCTATACTAATTAACTCTCATTTCAATGGAACGGCGGAGATTTGGTGGATTACAGGATTTTGAATCCAAATTCAAAATCTATTTCCAAGAATACTTTTTTGTATTATAATTAGCTTTTCTAATTATGCTAAAGGTAAAGCTCTAATTAACTTTGCATAGACCAATTTCAATTCTGTGTTTTTAATGGGTCCTGACTTAAAACACGACTTTTTGTGGTATAAGTCATTAAAAAGGGTCCATTACAAAAAAAAAATTACATTACTTTGATATATTGTTCTAATTTAAATAGAAATTTAATTACAAAATTCAAATTCAAAATTCTAGAAGTATTTTTTGTTTAACAATTATAAAGCTTGAAATATTTGTAGGAATTCAAAACCGAAGCGTTCAACTGATAAAATCTCTTCTACGGTTCAGTGACTGATAGACTGCGCTTTTTAATTGAGGGGTTGAAGAATTTCGATGAGTACATATTTGATGCAATATATAATTACTTTAATCGCCGAACCATTAATTACAATAATAATAGAATGAAAAGCAAGTGCAGAAATTGCATCATAAATGGTAACGTAATAAATCAATTGGTTATTAATGACGAAGTATCTTCAAAGACTCTGCAGACTTTATAATTATATTGCCATATAATGAGCCCTGCAACGTTTGCCGATAATTACGCTTTTCTATCAAACTTATTAGTAATGTAAAAGTATCTCAATTGAGAATAATTGATACGTTTCGTTGTAAAGTTAAAACTTAAAATAATCCTTTGAAAAGAGTACCAAAAAGAAAAAGTAAATGTAAAAGCACATAAGTGTCAGGATAGATTGTAAAAAAGTAGTTTCAACAATAAATTTTGAATTACGAAATTTACATTAAAATTTAATGACCAAAATTAAATTTGATGCATTTCATGCTATACGGGATCTAGAGACTAAAATTACATTCAGTAGTAATATTTTATTGTTCATAAATAGTTAATGTGTGTATTGCGTTGAATAATTGTGATTTGTTCAATTTGTCTTGCTATTAATATAATTGAATCCTTTCAACTATAATTTTTTCGGTGAATAATTAACGTTTTAATGAAATAAAATACTTTTCTTGTATGTGAAAATTAACGAAACAATGTTTAATTTCAAACTTGGCACAATACGAAAATTGTTAATTTTTTTTTAATACCTTCACTATTTAGAAAACAACTAATTTAAAATAATAATGATTTATTTATGAAACAAAAAGCAGTTTCACTATTACAGTATATTAATATTCATTACCCACAATACAATTTTTTTCGTTTTAACTTTTAAACTTATAATATAGCTTCTGCTATTTTTTTTTAGCTCATAAATAATAATTAAGTCATAAATAAAATTCGCTGCGCAGAGACCGCAACAATAACCGAAAACAGCGAAACAAAAATCAATAAGCCAATTAAACAACTGCCACATAATTAATTTGTCATTATCATACCGCTCGCGAGTAACTATGGGTGGAAAAAAAATGCGAGAAGAAAATTTACCACCTGCTCGCCTCCAATCTAACAATTAATAGTAATAAATCACGACATAACGCAATACAATAGAAGAGAATTAATAATGACTTTGAAAAACCGCTCCTAAATTCCCTCATTATATTGTTGTCGAAAAAATATACGATAACCTTCGAAATATTACACGGCGAACTCATTATGTTTGCTTGTGCTTAGACCCAACAGGAAGATGGACACACAAAGCATTAGCGGCCCGAGAAGAAGTAAAGGAGGAAAACATTATAGGGATCTACTGATAGACATAGAGAGAAAAGCAGAAGAAGAAATGTGATGGCTCGATTGTGAACGTTCGCAGTTTACAAGTGATATAAGAATTTAATTGAATTCGTCGTTTCGAGGCACTCCTTAAGTTCCATCCCTTTGTACGTAGGACGTGAAATGTCGCATTGTGTGTGCGCGCGAGTAGGAACCAGTAATTTCTATGTGCAATCGCTTTCAATTATTCATTGATTTCGTTTTTCTTTGCCTGCATTTTTTCGCAATACGTACCCACAACATGTACAACTAAGCAGGAAAATGGGGATTGCAAAAAAGGCGCTGCTTCTTAGAAACGCGCTGCGATGATTAATGGACCCGGCTAAGAGTGATTAATGTAATTCGATGTTGGCCAAAGAACCCCCATATAATAGCAACAATGCCGCCTTTATTAATAATTATTATATTCATATTATTCGTAATATTGATTTGATTTGCCTTATTTCGCTTTTCGTACTTTTTATAGAAATATAATAATGTTTAAATTAACTGACCTTAGAAGTTCCGGAAGTATGGCATTGTCCACCGTTCCATTCTTCTGCTGGCACAACACTTGTAACGAACGAGACTTTAATTACTTAATTCATTAACAGAGCCGCACTTTTAAGTAAAGTTGTTTAATACGCGCGCACACAAAAAATTCATTTGTTAATCCTTTCAAAGAAGTTAATGGACGTTTTATGTAGTCCTTACAGCACCTAGATTTTAACATTTAAACAATGAGTTAATATAAAGTTTGCTGTAATTGAAAATACGTACCTGCTATAAATTTCTGTCCCCTTCGGTGCGGCCAAAAGTTTAGAATTCCCGCAATGAAAAGCATCTGAAACAAGAGACAAAAGATTTATTAGAGACAAATGCGGTTTTACATTTTTACTTATTTAATGACTTTTTGCAAATTATATTTATAATTTCAGGAAAAATTGTTTAATTTTGTAATGTTTATCTTGGCACTTTAAAAATTATATACAGGGTATATTAATTTCTGATTATAACTTCTAAACTGCTTAACAAAAATTCTTCAAATAATAGCCAATATTTATAATAAATTAAAATCTTCAAAAGCAAATGATTGTCAAAAATAAAGAGTGATCAAACTTTGAAGTAATAGTTTTCGCTCCAAAGCAAAACCCTTTAAAACCGGTAAATAAAAAACAAATATAAGCAAAACAAAACAGAAACAGTAGCAATGACTCTTGTTATTGATGAAGCAACCTTTTATTATTTTAAATTATTAACGCATTTCCGATTTTTACCGCTCATTTCCTTCAGCTTACGCCCCGTCAGAACGCAAAACATTCTGTACACTACCCTGTATAGATATAGATACCTACACCTAAAACAACCAAGAGCAACTTTAATTTACGTAAAACACAAATATTTGTTTTGCGCTCTTTATGCATATGTATGATTATTATTCAATTAAATACTATGCAAATTCCGCTTGCCTATACCACTACAACTTTATTCGTCGGTTGCCATAGCGATCGCTGTATTTGCCAACTAATTAATTTAAAAGCTTGTTCCTTCATCTCTTCGCAAAAATATTTGTTTTGTGGATTTTTTATTTTTCATTTTCGTGTTATACATAAATCAAAATATTGGAGATTTTAAAATAATAAATTAAATTTCGCTCGAAGATTTGCAAATAATTAATGTTTTATTTTTTGTATTTGTTGTTGCAGAACATCCTGGATAAGTTCAATCCAGGTGCCAGGCAAATGATTAATGCCGGAAAGGCGTACCTGAAAGCTCTGCACGGTGAGTATTTTTCAGTTGCTGCTGAATATTTTACCTTGTTTTGTTATACGCTACGCCTGCAACGCATGTTTTGTATATGTACAAGATAAACAAAATGCGGAAGAAGAAATCCGAACGAGATTAATTACGACTCAGACAACAGATGGAATTATTTGCATCCGAGTGGATATAGTATCGATTAGATCGGTTTTAAATTTGTTTTGTGTTGAATAAGCATTTTGTACAGAGTATTTTATTTGAAACTGAATATATTAGATTTTTTTCATTTCTTAATATTAGATTTCTAAAACATTTTAAATATGTTTTTTTTCGATCCACTTTAACCATTCATCATTTTGGTATTTACTATCTGCCATTTTACTTGCAGGTTAAGTTGGGTTAAATTGCATTTCAAATATTACAATAATTTAAAAAAAAGATAAATGTAAAGCTCTTCTTCAGTGTTGAATAAACACACTTTATTTCATTTTATTTTCGAAATAAATGCCAATTAAGATAAAAAATATTTGATCTATAATGAATAATAAATGACATTTTCGAAAGTTTAAACAAACACAATCTACAGTCAATTTAGAAATAGAACTCATTTAAATCGACCAGTATATTTTAGCATAAACAATTAACTAATTTAATTATTCTTCTACTACTTTTAAAACTAAAAAATAATAATTATCTGCAACAGAAGTGTTTGAAATAAAATGCATGTAAAAACGAACTTTAAGAAAATATTTCCTTAAAGCCAAACAGAAATCCTTAAACTTGCAATTTTATTAAGATCTCGCATCGTTAAGTGAGTATTTTTACGAGAAAATCTGCAAAAAGTTCGTTTTCCTTGCGAATAATTTTACTGTGTGTATAGACTTGCGCTTGCCGATAAAAAATGCCAAGTAGACGGTTGCAAAGTCGTTTCCGATCTTCGGCCGATATTTTTTACGCTCTCCCAACGACAGTTCGTAAAATTTAAATAGAGAAATAAACTTTTTGCCAGCGACCGTCGAAATTTTCCCCTACATACACTTGCCACGGCTATTTATCTGCAGCAGCAGAATTTTCTTTTAGCAACCGCCGCCGCCGCCGCCGCCGCTGCTCAAACTGTCTGAAGAGAAAATAATACTACTACATAATATAATACAACTCCTACCAATATAGTACAAACGTACGTGGAACTAGAATACAATACACATAAGCGAGAAACAAAAAAAAATTATATAGGTATACATACGCAGAGAAATAAGGGAAGAAAACGAAAAGAATTGGGCACAAGTGGACATAAATTGGAGTCAAGATGTATATGAAGCGGGCAATTTGAAGCACCGAGTGCAAAAATATGTGTTCTCTGCTCCCCCCTTATTTTTTTGTTCTTATTCTGGCCCCTGCAAATCATACAGGATACTTTAGTTTTCGGTTTTTTACTATTTCCCTTCTTAGTTTTAAATTCAAAGTTTTCATTTGCTAAGAAGTGAAATAATAATTGATTTTATACTAGTCGGCTATCGAAGATCAATTATTAATTGGAAATTATAATGAAAAATTGCAATGAAACGAGAAAAAAAGGAACGAAAATTTTTTGGTAAATATAAATTCGATTACCCAGTAGAGGGGGCGTATTTATTACATACAATATAATGTTTTATATATAAAAGGACATTATATAGGTATAACCGATATGAAGAAGAGAAAAAAACATATGCAGCATGTGTTGTATAGTGGCAGTACGCAGGATGCTTTATCATCGGTCGTTTCGCTCAATTGCTTTTTCCATAACTTCCTTTATTCCTTGTTGTACCGGAAACGTTGTCTTCCGGACAATCGAATTCGTAAAATATTTCGCCTTTTTAAACTTTTCGCATTCATATCTAATATTTATTATTCATAAGTTCGATCGGATCGCTGTCCAACTTTCCCTTCGTATTTTTTTACTTTGCTTCTTTTTTTCCCTTCATGGACCACGCAGAAAATATAGCACCAACGAATATACAATGAAAATAATATTTGAATATCATCCACCCTCAGCATCCACAACAAGAAAATAATAATTCCGCATAATGAAACCAAAACATTTTTTTATATTAAAATAAATATAAAGAGGGCAATAAATAAAATAAATCATGTATTTAATAATATCGATTTGAAGTTAATTAATCAACTGTAAATTCCGCTGGCAACCCTTTAAATATGAAAATATCTGTTTAATTAGCATCACTGATCTATTACATCGGGAACCTTAAGTGATGCTTACGGCATCCTGATTACTGCCGGTAAATAAAGCTGACATTACCGCTGAAATAAATAAACGAGGGCCTTCTGGCAATAAACACCCCTGTTTGTGCGGCGAAGAAAAAGGTGTCTCCATTCTAATAATATCGCACTCCCTTATACACGTGCGCTTATTTCCTTTTAGAGACGCACCCTTAAAAGTCCCCACGTAAGGAATATGAAAAAGCTCTCTAATAAAAGCGCGCCGCTTTCGGGGGGCGACACAATATAAGCACCCACGCATTGCAAATACGTTGCGCGCATTAAAGCGAAGGCGAGAAACAATTACCGATATGTGAAATTTGTGTTTGCCGAGCTTATATTTACGCGTTCGCTTAAAGCGAGTGAGCGCGGTGGATTTAATGCGGATGGAAGAGCGGTGTAATTCGATTTTTTAGCCGATGGCCAATTTATAGTGACGCACCCGAAAATAAACAGCTTGTTACTGACGGTGGTGTGTGCAGTTCTGTGTATTTTTTTTTTCTGTCCCTGTTGGTCCTCGGTGGCGTGGGTGTCTTTTTGGCGGCTTCGATCGGGATAAATGCATGGTAAATCATTCCGCCGATTCGGGCATAATTTTATTTCGATGTCAAAACTGTGTTCGAGTTGTTTATCGGCGGTGCTTTAACTGAAAAGTTCATCATGTCCCTCAAAGTAATTAAAAGTAATAAATTTTTCATGCGTCGCCAGCGGCTTTTTCAATTCTTTTTTTGTTTCAGTCTGCTTTTATTGTTTTTTGTTGTTATTTATTGCAATTGTATTGCGAATAGAATATTTTAATTTGCTTTTATTGTTTTGTGTATTATTTAATATTTGCATTTTTGTATTTAGTTTATAGAAAGTTGCATTTAGAGTTTTCTTTTTTATGAATACAGATTTTTTTTTCGAAATTGGAGAATTTGTGTATTTAACATTTTTAATTATTTTCAAATTTCAACTAATTCCAAATTGTAGAGGGTTAAAAATGATATTTTCAAATCAACCATCCATTTTTTGTCTAATATCATGCATTTGGCAAAAAAAGACCTATAGGAAGAATTAATACTATAGATAAGTCTTTTTGAGTTATAAAAATAACTAATACCATTAAAAAAATGAATGATCAATTTGTTACACCCTTTAAAAACATTGGGTTCCCTTTTAAACAGATAGATAAAAAAATATCAAAATGTCTGTAATTAAATTTTTTGGACCGATTTTGATTTCTAAATAACCATTTCCACTTTTTGTTAACCCTGAATAAGCCTAAACTTTAATAGATATTAGATTAAGTAACTTTGTGAAAAACATATTTTGCCATCCTCTCAAAAAAACCAGACAAAAACAGTGAAAAGGCCAATAAAATTCGAAACAAACAGTCGTAAAAAAGTCAGAAAAAGATTAAGAAACCAAACTACTAGTGGAGCGACATGTACGAAAAATTAACGAAAACTTTTGCGATCGCAGTAATAGAGAGGCGGCATAGATGGGGAATAGCAGGCCAACGACCGATTTATCTCTCTAGTCCGAGGGAACCCTTAGTAAGTAAAGATTCACCCTCGACAACAAAGCGTATACATGTAAATAAAGTAGCAGTAGCAGCACAGCAAGCGCAAAGAAGGAAACGCAACCGATTCGAATGTGTATGGATGGATATAAGAGTGCGCTCATCCACTTTCATACGATGCACGCTTCTTGCTCACTACTATAATACAGAATGTGTACGAACTACAAACGCAAATGTACATTCATGGCATGCGAAACAGAAAGACCAAGTGGAGACCACGAGATGAATAAGAACGAAAGGAAGACGTCAGAGAGAAGATCTACATAAAAGTGCGCCGCCTCCGCATTACGGCCTCCCCACTTTGTTTACTTGTCGGACGAAATTAAATTCATCAGTCAAATGGATGTCAAATGATTGTTTAATCGCAAGGAAGCTGAACCTAACGCTCATCCTTTAATGCCCTTCCAAATTGGACCGTCTAAAGCGCCCTTTAAAAGAGGGCCCCTTGGAAGAAATTCTATTATTTATAAGCTACGGACTATTACTTAAATTGCTAAATTGTTTTATTTAAATTTTTCAATTGAATTTGATAAATTAGAAAGTATAGTAATGCGAAAAGAAACGACGAGTGCAAATAAATAACTCAATTAATTTGTTGCCTTATTAAGGACCTAGCAACGATCAACTGTGACAAACGCTGGCGGCAGGACATTGGTGTCTGCATTAAAAGGATTACGGATTAGTCCTTTATATGTGTTCTTGCAGTGTGTGTGTATGTGTTAGTCGGTGTCTGCTACGTCTGAGTATAATACCCAGGCAGGACCAATAAAGGACGATTCTCTTTATGTGGCAGCGTATAGGTAGCCGTAATATCCTTTGCAATTACAAAAGCCCGTAGGCTTATCGTACGTTACAATAACTGCATTACAAGCACACCGATACGTGCTTATCTTTGTTATCTCTGCATCCCCTATTAATTAGTATCAATCATCGGCTAATTATGATGTTGGCCGTAAACATTTTTTTAATCGGTATTTAGTCTTTATAATTGATTTTCTTCTATACTATTCGATTTTTTTTATTCAATCCGACATTCTCTAATTGTTAAATAAGTAAAAAGAGAAGACAATTTCTGATTTCTGATTTTGTTTTTATCATGTTTCATTCGCATTTTGATTTTAGCGACTTCCGTATTGATTTTCCCATTTCCGGCATTAAATTTTATTATAGTCAGCGATAAGGGGCCTTTTGGCCTACACCGATTTCGAGAGATAGCGTCATATTTTATGTCGAATTCCCTTTTACAATGTAATTCAAATATTTCACATTTTTTTAATGGCATTTGTTCGGTTATTTACAGCTTTCCGCGTTGCCCTCGCCTGTTTTATGTTTTATTTTTATTTTTTTTAGTATGTAAACAAAAAACAACTCTTCAAATATTTGAAAATTCCAAACTTTGGCAAAACAAAAAAATTACTAAATTTTTAAAATTCATATTACAAAATACTAGGGCTTATTTAATTTTAAAAAATTTAAAAAACCTACAAGCAAAAAATAGAATAAATTAGTCAACTGGCAGAAATTAAAAGAAAAATTCCTGAAAACATGAAAAAAGAAAAGAAGTCTAGTCTAACAAATTTACTCGATTAGCAAACAAAGAGAAAAAAATCATTTCCATTGTTTGGGCAAGCAGAGAACTTAATTAAAAAGAGAACGCTTTATTAATTCGCGCCCATAGAGAAGAGACTCAGAAATGAGGAATTTCCTTCGCATTACATTCTACAACTGATTAAGTGCTAAAATTATATCGTCCCATAAAACGAAAACAATTTTTTCTCTTCTCTTTTCCCAAATTGCCATTGTACGTCGAAAAAAAAAATCTCATAAAAAACTAATTTACGGATTTATTTACTGCTGGGATAAACGGGTAATTTACACAAAAAATAATTCAAAGTTCCAAAGTAAACGACTTAAAAAAATCCCTGGAAAAATTTTATTCCCCATAATCGCATTATAAATTTTTATTAGGAAAAATCCACGTAATATTCCTTTGATCTAGGAATTAATGCAAAAAAAAACTGTATGTGTAGTGGAGATCAACTTTACGGTGTAAACAAATAAAATTTCTAGACTGGAGCTTTTAGTGGATGGAGAAATAGTGGTAGTTTTGCGTATACCTTCTATGTGTGTACGTACAGTTGTTGTAATAAGAGTGGAGCTTTATAACTTTTGAGTAGCTTTGTTTAATCGTATAATTCCAACGCTTTTATATCCCTCTTTTGCTTGCTATTCCTTCTTTCTACAAAGTAGTCGTGGCATAGTACTAGTAGTACATGCATGCACTCAACTTATTTTTACGGTCTCGAATCCCAAACATCCACCTATTCGTTTAAACGGGCGCGTAATGAAGAAAGGACTATGGAAACAATTAAATTGTTCGCAATTAGTGCAGGCATTTTGTCTTTTATTGCTTTGCATCTTCTTTTCGCTTCTTTATTTAGCACCGTGCAATATAAATACAGCGACGCTCTTTTGCCTCCTGTAATTGCTTTCTTAATCTTTATTTGATTTCTTTTCAATTTAATTAAATAATCCCTATTTTCATTCAATCAGAGTACTAAGATTATATAGGATTTACGAAAAGTCTGAAAACTGTTGATTATTTCCTAAGTTTCAAATATTTTTTTTTCTTTATTTAAACTTAAAATTTTTAAGTGGAACACTGCATTTATTCTCTAAAAAAGAATGCATCCCTAAAACTATATTTTAAAAGAAACATTATACATTGCGGCACCTTATTTTTAAGTCCTTTGAAATATGATAAATTCATTTAATATGTAATTTTCTTCTTGCATCGATTGGTTGAATTGTGCAATAAAATCTGATGCACTTTAACTTATCTAGAGCGAATTGTTTTTTTTTTTTTAATATTATTTCTTTCGGTACTTATTGTATTAAGCAAATAATGTTAATTATTATTAAAATTAAATAATAATTTGCAATATAAGTAGGACAAATTAACCTACTTTACTGTAAAAAAAAAGTGCGATTTATAACAGAAGACGGTACTTTTATGGCTTAAAAACTCAATCGCCATAGAAACAGTTAATATACAGGGTGTCCCAATAAATATATTTCTGTGTGTTCAGAATATATCTCCTGGTTCCCCAATAATTCCGGAAAATAAACTGAAAATCGTTATTTTTTTTAAATTATTTATTTATTAATTAATATACCCGTATTTCATAATTTTATACAGAAAAAAATGTAATAATTGTTTACAATAGATATTTTTAAATAAAATCTAATTCTTTTGATAACATTTCCATAGCTTGCTTGAGTTTTGAAAAAAAAACTTCCACCGACAATCTTCAGTTTTTTCGGGATAACTCGGAAACCAGGGACAGATATTCAATTTTTGCAAACCAAAGTTTATTAGGTATCTATTTCAGCAAAACTTTGCTTAACCCTTTCTCTATCGCTATTATTAACAAAGATTGCCATGGAATGCATCTCAAAATGGGAATGTATTGATTAAATCAAAATGTTTTCATAATTTACAAAAATTAAAATTAATTCTACAGAGAAATTAAATTGGAATTTAATAATTAAAAAAAAAATCAACTACAAAAAAAAATAACCAACAAAACAATTTTGTTAGATTAGAAATAAAAGGCTAAATAAAGAAAAAGAAGAAAAAAAAGCAATTTGCGGAGCGGCAAAAACAAAGGAGCAAGCAGAGAATAAACGTTGGTACAATTAATGATTGCAAAACAATAGACTTATCTGCGCTTAATAAATTACGGCTAATGTTGATTAGAGTATCTGTGTATCAGCACGAGAGAGTCGAATTAAAATCCCTAGGAGCCCCTAACTTTGTCCTGACTGACTTTAATTACCCTAATCTAGCGATGGGGCGTAAGGGGAGCGCAATTATGATACACGCGAAGAATACACCGCGGCATGTATTGCGAGCGAAATATGCACGCGCAATACACTTCTTACTTAATTAGGACACAATAACCCAAAGTTTCATCCGAAACATTTGCATACTGTAACGCTTATAAGTCACTTTATGAAATAATTCACTTAATTAAAAAGAAAACCAACTTTTTAAAACCTTAAAAGCAAATCGTAAAAAAGGGATGGCAAACAACTGAACACTTATCAACATGAAAAATCAATGAGGATCCATTTGTATAAGGAATTCGTTTTGCATATTTTTTTTTTCTGTATACTGTAATAGGTATAATATAAAAATTGTGCATTAAAGTTTAGTACTTGCATGTGGTACATACGAATAACACCATCCAAGCATATAATAATGAACGAGAAGTAAGGATCTCATTTGGGTACACACACATGCGGCGAGATGATAGGAACGAGCAGCTGTGGAAAGAGGCAAACGTGCATGCATACGTATAGAGCGCCGCCCCCCGATCGACGTGTACATAGAATGCATCTGTATGCATTATGGCGACATAATAAGGATCGTCTGGCACTAAAGGGAAACTTATAACCTGATCGGTTTCCTATACACACACTGGAATCCTTCCAAATTTCCCCGCAGTAAATTTTAACAGCCGAACACGAAGGAGGCATTATGGTGTGTATCTATGCCAGGATTACGTTTAGACTTTGGAAACTCTCTATTACTGCCGCTGCTGTTTCTGTTGCTACTATTCGTTTGTTTCTTCGGTGCGCTTGCTTTCGTTGTTCTTTTTTTATAGTCGAGTTATAAAATAGTATAAGCGAATATATTGCGTTCAATGGGACATTTTATGCTGTAATAATTCTAATTTTGGTTTTTATCTGCGGAAATTTTTGCTTTATGATCTATTGTTGTTGCTTTTTATCACTTTTTACTAAATTTGTTGATTATATTTACTTAATTTTTTATTGCTTTAATTTATGTCTTAAATCGCTATCTGAAATTTCATTAAAAAAATTAATTTACAAAAAAAAAGGGAATTCTTCGTTGAGAACTTTTAACTTAACCCAGCTTAACTTAACTTTAATTTAACTTAACTTCTAGAAAAGTTAGAAATTTAAAATTTTTAGTTTATTTTGAGAACGATAAAATGTACGGCCCCAAATTATGGTTTACATTTCTTAAAAAAATCCTTGCTCAACGAAGTTAAATAAACTTTAGGGTTTTAATCACTCCATCTTGAAAATTAAAGCCACATCAAATATTTAAGTAATAATCTGTGCTCAAAACAAAATTGTGGTGTATACGTGAGAAAAGAGACTGAAAAACCAAGAAACGGTTTTGTGAACAGCGCAATGAAATTTTACAGTCCTTACTTCAGCAAAAAGTAGAAGAAAACACTAAATCGCGGTGCTATAACCAAAGATAAAAAAATTCTTATTTTATGTAATTTATTAATCTATTTTAAAATCTGTTTTTATAAGTTTCAATAAAATTTATTGATGAATTATGTATTTGTATACTATAATTTGAGAGAAAACAAAAACAGAAATGTATACCATCACTTGTGGCAGAGGTAGTAATTTCTTAAAAAAAAAAGAAGTGTATAATTTTCTAAAATAAAAAATAATTCTGAGAGAAGCAAAAAGGACGAAAACTAATGCACTAATTTTATGTTAAATGCACCGGCTGACAATTGCGGTAATTAAAACTTAAGAGCTTCCGAGGGGCAAAGAAAATGTTTATATAATTACGACGCGACCGTAATACAAAGAGCAAGAACAGCCAGAGTACAGAGTCCAAATAACGTACACACAAAGCTAGAAGAGCGAATAAGCGAGATGGAAGCAAAACTCCATTATTACACTACCACCCTCGGTGTTAATCCACTAATTCGGTGGTTTCCAGCTGCGACTGACACTTGCCATAAGAGTCGTCAGCAATAAACGCAACATTTAAATATCAAATATTTTTTAATTGCATTTCTCACACCCAACCGCAACGCACCCCATCAAAAAAGCCCCTCCATTCAATTCCGTTAAGACTATTTAAATTTTTAAATAAAAATAAATAATTACAAAATAGGCAATTTTGTGATATTGATAGAAAAGCTTTCGGTAAAAATAGAAAAATAATAAATACGTAGATTGCGTAAAGAAGAAGAAGAAAAAAGGATAGAACGAATTAGCGGTCTGTTAGAAAGCGCACGTTAGGCGCGCGCGAGAATAAGGGAAAAAATGGGGAGGAAAATTACATTTGGGGCTTTTGGCATAACTTCGTGCCAATTTCCTCCCATGTAAAATATCTTCTCTCGCCTTCAATTGCTTTTCTCTCCAACAGTTCCCATTTCGCCGGCTTTGGATGTGATTCAAAAGTTTCAATGCGTCTCTCTTATATATACTGCGCGTCTTTTTCTCTCCATCCTGCTCACTCTTTTTCGCGTCATATTATATTTCGTCCTCGGTTTAGGCGGCGGCGAATTTATGAAAAACGCTACGATTCAATTATACTTTTATTTACAACATAATAAAACACTATGATTGTTATCGTTCATCGCACAGTATAGAAGAAGAGCTTTCTTTTATGCGGTTGTAATGCGATTTATTTTTTAATCATTGTGTGCCTTTGCTCCTTGTCATCTTTAAGCTGTATGAAAGTTTTTCTAATGACATATTTTATGCTTTATGCAGTTTACAGAAATTATATTTAGATTTTTTATTTTTTAATCAATTGGTGCAAATTCCAAATATGTGTACTGCAGTTGTGCAAGAAAGTGCAATTAATATAAATGATGGGAGTTTCGAAGAAAGATAGACAGACTTAATGAGGAAAAATTTTTGTATTCCAGGTGCGGCGGCTGCGTCTCGTCTCTACGTGGATGCAATTAACAAGTTGGCCAAACAGGCACAGCAAGGAACATGGGGCGGCTGTTCCGATGTCGGTGAGTGGTTCGATTTTACATCTCTTGCAGCTTTAGCGCGCGCAATAACAAACGACAAAAAACTAAATGGAATATGCTTTTGAGTAATAACACGTACATGCATATCCTACCCTGCAGCAAAATATTACTACCTTTTTATATTTCTGTTTTCCTGTTGTGCTTTAAAAGCTTTTAAATTATTTATTTTCCAGTCACATTTTTTCAACAACATACTATTTTGTTACAAAATGAAATAAAGCTCTATTTTTATTATTATGCTCGTATTAATCTCCACATGTTAAAATTAACTTTAAAAAACATTTCTTTATGAAGAAATGGGCATAAAAATATATCAAAAAAGTTGGCATAAAAAAAGGAAAAATAGAAAATCAATGAAAAAAGGAAGAGCAGATGAAAAACGGTATAAAGTTTGGTAAAGTAGGTATACGTGTGCAGGGTGCACAAAAGCCGGCGAAGAAAAAGAAGACGGTTATTACAATTGCTTCTTCTTTGGTGCGGCCGTTGAGGCGTGCATGTTGTTTGCAGCCTCCGCCACCAGCACACTGCTATACTACGTTACTACAATTGCCGACTCCGCGCGAACCGCTTTCCTTCTTATACTGTATACTTCGCTTGCTGCTGCTTGATATATTGACTTCACCGACACACGCATTCTTCGGCATAGCAACAAAATACCGCCAGTCAAAGGAAATGAAGAAAAAGTATAAACAACTTAACGGAATTGCTTCTTCACCTCATATATATATATATATAGATATATAAATACCGATTCGGAAACGAAACGTTTCAATTTCTGTCCGCCTTTAACTGTATGACTTTACTCATTGTAAAAAAACAGTCGGAATCAATGAAACGCAATCGAACAGATATATTGCTATGTACGATATGGAAATGCTCGCTCGAATTAAAACTTTTCAATTTACTTTTATGTGCGGCAGAGGCAAATTAAATCATTTGCATTTGCATCGGGTTTTCACTCTATTGAACGGAATGGAAAAATGAAGCGAAGAGAAAAGATGGAATCTGAAGATATGTGTGCGCGCAAAGCTAGGATGGTTTCGGTACTTTTTTTCTTTCTTTTTTTTTTCCTTCTAGCCAAAGTGCCGGTATTAGTTATAAATTAGATCGGGTGGTGCAGATTGGCCGCAATTTTGAGCGTCGACTGAAATTTCAGCCTAATGCGGCGTGAAATTTCAATTCGATTCAATTTACTGTCGATGATATTGCCCCGCTCGCTTTTAGTTATATGAGCGAGCTGTGAAAAATGCTCTTAACACTATGTACATATATGTATTTTTCACTTCTTCATATATAACACTTTTTTATCTGTTTTTTGCGTTTATAATTAGGTTATTTCTTAAAAAAAGTTTACTAATTATTTTATTTATTAGTAAAAAATTTAACAAAAAAAAAATTAAGGTTTTTTTTTTATTTCAATTGAGGCTATTAATCTTGTTTTCTTAAATCTAGAAATTACAACTGAATTTATTTTTTATTCAGGTAAGCTAATGAGAGTCAATTTTTTATTTGTGCAAAACTATTAATTTTAAAAATTTATCATTAATTGTGTCCTATTCTCTATCAATTTTTTTATTGTTACCTTTTTTTTAATTTGAAATAAAAAATTAAATCATTTTTTTATTGTTACTTTTTTTATAAATTTGAAATAAAAAATAAGTTTTCTTTAGGAAAAACGAAATTATCACATAAAATCAAAAAAATAAAATAAAAAACAAAACGAAAATATTTCAATTTTTTTCTGATAAAACCGATATTATTTTTTCTGTAGTTACCAATAAAACAAAAATGATGAAATTCAGAGATTTTTAAAGAAACCAAAAATGGTCCAACTAATTTCCTTAAAAAATAAAAGTGTGGTAACAAATTAGAAACCGCTTAAACCTAATAAACCGAATTAGAGTGGGCGAAGGAACAGGAACGTCGATTAAAAGGGCAGAAGCAGAGCCGCCGTGAAAGAGACCATTATAATTCGCACTGATAAATTCAAACTTTGCTAATTTTCCTGTCGCACGGCGCTATCAAAACATTGTTCCTTTAACCCTAACCAAATAATAACTCTGAGATATACCCCATACTTATACCTCGGGGGGGCGGAATGCGAATTATTTTATGCAAAGTAGCTCTTCTATGTAGATCACTTTCTTAAACAGTGTGCGCTCCACCCTTTAACCCTGCGCCACACCAGTCGTTCAACGCACAGTTCGAGGGGCCCCTTTACAGCCGCCCGCCGCCTTTTCGCATGCAAACCGCACAATTGTTTCATCTCACCGTTCGTTGCGAATCGGAAAACCGCCGACTCCGCATCAAAAAGAACAACCGACAGAGAGACACCGTGTAGCATAAAGCAGACAAAAGCAGAATAGTATAAAAAGAATTAAAACGAAAACAGAAATAAAAAAAACGAATCAAATTAATTAGAGGCGAGATAATTTTTACAAATTTCCGCTTGGCGTTGCGCGAAATCGTTTCATTCAATTACGGCAGATGCTGCCGCCCCCAAAGTACAACACACATGTAGCCATTTAATTAAATAATTATTCTGCACATACACGCAAACGATATGCGTGTTTTGTTCCGTTGAAAGAATATTTAAATAGAGACAATGCTATGCGACTATCGTTGCGCATTATTGTAGTAATGGCGGATGTGATTAGGAAAAGCGTTTTCGCCGTTAAAGACTCACGGGGGATGTGCGCGGAAATTGCTCGATATTAGAAATTTAATGACGAGATTAGCAGGAATTTCGCAGATTTCAAAATTATCCACCTAGTTTTACATGTATTACGTAAAATATGTACTTTTTCAATTTTTTTTTTTAAGAACATTTACCTGAAGTCTATTTTATATGTAAAGCTTTTGACTGGATTTTCATTGAGATAGGGATAATAAAACGAATATTTGCTGAGGGAATAAAATAAAATAAAAAGTCGGCAAAACAAATTTCCTTTTGAAGTATACTACATCAGAGAGCGGGCGAAACATAGTACAAGTTGCGAAAGTATTCTCTGACCGGGTAATCGTTTGAAGCGTTTTAGATTTTAATCAAAAGTGCAAATATTCGTCGTTGGGCGAAGAGCGGCAAATTGGAATCGGAATTAAAATCGGGGCCAAAGCGCCAACTTTCGCATTTCATTCCCCAAAATAAATAAATTTATTTGACGATCCCCAACTATACACACGGAACTGAGCGGCAGGAATATAAGCTTCCACCTCTAACGCACTTCCGCATGCAAGCGATTGGATTTTCGCATCGAAAGCAAACTTAGCCCTTTTAACAGACCGCAGATTTTTGTGCAATTTTATGTTTAATCTCAAATGCTTTACATATAAAACAAGTTTTATTTTTGCAACATTAAACATTAAAAAAAAGAGTTTTAAAAGGCTTTATTCTATTTTAAAAATAAACAACTTTTTGAAATGTGTACTTACATTTTGTACATACATTTGGAAAAAACAAAATTAAAAAAGTAAATCTCTACTTTTTTTTGTGTAATTATTTGCTGATTAAATAGTTCAAAGTATCAAATCCATTGATTTCGTACGTAAATACTAAACGCGAATTAGCAGCAATTAACCTAAGTTAATGTTCCACGGTATTTACTTAATTCACCGAAAACGTCGTCGTCGTCGCATTTGCCATTCGCAATATCTGGCTCGATGCAAATTGCACCGGTGCAAATTTTGTTGGCAATGCGGACAAACGGATTAAATGTCTAAAGCAAATAATTCACATGCAGCTTTGTCCATTTGGAAACAATTTGCATGTTCGATTATGCACCGACGAAAATTATTCGATTCGTAAATTAAAAGCGCGTTAGATTTTTCACAGAAAAAAAAATTGAATTTGATTTGTTTAAAAAATAGTTAACATTATAAAAAACAAATATTTTTGCCAAGGAAAATTAAATGTCTATTCTTTATTAATATTTTCCATTCTATAAAAAATAAATTTATTGATAAATATGAAAATATTTTACTTTTAAATTACGCAAAAATGTTCCTTAATCAAATGAGGATTTTTTTAAAAGAAAAAATAAACTTGTAGAATATTTTAATAATCATAGTTTATATATTTTACAAGCCAAAACGAAAACTTAAAAAAAAACAGTCCGACCGAGTGAAAGGCGCCCAGAACGTTCCGCACATATTTCGCTTAAACGAAGCTCGTGTTTTCACAGGGGCTGCTTGTTTTACAAGATAAGACGCAGCATTCAGTTTGCTGGCAGCCTAAAGGTAAATATAGGGCCAAAACGAGAACCTGATACTCATAAATACTCTCAAGCTGTACACTACTTTCATCCTTTTGTTATAGCTTTTCTTTCTTTAACCACCCCCTTACGTAACAAACATTCACCACCAGCCGCAAAAGAAAAAGTAAATATAAACAGTTGAAAAAACCGCACGAACAAGCAGCAGACATTAAGTTTTTCAAATGTTGCATTTAGTTAAATTATGGAACGCGATATGAAAAAGCTCACTCACCAGTGGTGGAGATTTCTCCTCGCCGCCTTTCCAACAGCATCGAGCGAGCGCACCTGAAACAAAAACCAATAAATTAGACATTTTGTTACTTCTGCTTCTTCCGGAAAAGCAAATTGCATTCCGCTGTAACTTATACATGGTAAATAAGCAAGTATACAAACGTCTAAATTGTAAATGTTACGAATAACACAAGTGCAACGTTTCTTATTTGCGTTTTTTGCGGGTTATTTTTATTTATACAACGTCTTTCGTTCGAGGAGGACGTAATCTCCGCGAACACTTTCGCCAGATTGAATTTCGAAGGGGAATTCGCAACAGCAGCAGCAGCAGAAGCAAGCAGTACTAACAAAGAAGAATAAGTTTCCATGTCGCTAGTTTTTCAACAAGGAACGAACGTCATTAGATATTCATTAACTATCGGCGTCGCATAAATCTTATTCCTGTTTTTTCCCATCAGCATCCCTCTCTCACAGCCCTCACAATTCGTATCTGATGGCGCTGTTGTTATTGTTATCCTCATCGACAACACGTTTTTTTCAATGCGTAGGGATTTAGCATTTCGCACTAAAGTGAATTTAATAAGGAATGAAGAGCAGGAGGAAAGAAATCAGCAAATTAATATTAATTTCATCGGATTACAAGTGCCGATCCGCAGTAGTCGAGACGTTTGTGCGACACGTGTCAAAGCGAACAAACATTGAGGGGGTGGCAAAGGGCTCTTGTTTATCAAGTGATGTGCAAGCAAAGCTAATGGAATATCTGATGCGTCTCAAACCCTTTTGGCTCAAAAGAAAAACATATGTTTGCATTACAACAGACTGTTTTCTTAATTAACAGTTCTTTGTCAAGGTTTAAATTTTAAGTAAATATATTTAAATATTTAATAGAAATCGATTTTTACCACAAAATCAAACAAACAAAACATAATCGTCATAAAAATAACGATTGCATTAGTACTAACAAAATGAAATTGGCAAATGAAGACGTAAGAATAGAAAAGAGAATAAGGGTCGTGAGGGTTGAAAAGTACAAGCAAAATAATAAGTTGCGGTTACGTGCGTGGCCCATAAAAAGTGGCGAAACGTGTTGCGGCGTCTAAGTTGGAATAATGGCGAACATAAACAGGATGCGCTAACGTCTTATATGTGTGCCATTAAGAGAAGAAACGCATCAAGCATTCGGTATTGGAGGCGGCGGCGGCGGCAGCGGCAGAAAATAGTGTGCGTAATCGGAACCACTAACGTACTATATGTGTAAACGTACGGCTGAGAAGCATCCCCATTTCGCCCCGTTTGACCCTTCGCGACCCCCGCGCGCTCAAAAAAGAGAGCAGCGAACCCTGTGTGTATGTCATGGTATATGCAACGCGGCGTGCTCTGCGTGAGCGGCATACGAAGCTTTTTTAACGTAGCCTTGCGATTGTTTCAGGGGCGGCGCTCATGAAAATCGTGGAAGTCTACAAGGAGATCCAGGATCAGCAAATGAACATTGTAAGTATGCGCGTCCCGGCTCATTTTATGCACGCAACGGCGTCCTGAAATATGGCCCTAAAACGGCCCCGTCGCCGAAAACTGTCCAAACCCTAATAAAACGCAAGGTGCGAGAAAGTGTTTGTCCTGATTTTTACGTCCCGACAACGACGTGCTTTTATTTAATGTTATGAGTAAAATTGAGAAATTAAATTTTTTGTCAACAAAAATTTAAAAAAAAATTGAAAAAAAAAATATTCCGCAGAAATAGGAAAATGGAAAATTCGAAGTTTTGTGAGACTTATGCATTTTTTTTGCGAGTGACACGCATGTTTTGATTTGTGGTGAATATAGTCTGACTTTGAATATCAAATTTGTTTGCGTGGATTTGAAGTAAAGGAATAGAGCAAACAACCCCAACTGTAGTGGCATTATATGCACATACATTTGCCGGCATCGTCCCCGACAGCAGAAAAACAAATGCGCGCTGTCACTTAATGTCCCCCTTTGCCCGTTTCCTACCGCCCCCCAACCACTGCGGACCGCGAAAATGCTCATATATTTTAAGAAAAATGCGTTTTTACAGTTAAAAGCATTCTACGTGGATTTACTGGTACCCTTGGAAACGAACCTGGAAAAGGATACGAAAGTCGTTCAAGTAAGCACAGTGTATTTATGAACCCTTCCCGAAGAGCACTGAGACCAATTTCTTATTTCTCGTGTTTTTTTTTTCTGTTTGTGTGTGTGTGTGCTTGCTTTGCACACTTTTTCCAGTCGGAGCAAAAGAGATTTCTACAGCAACATAAACAACGCGCGGAAACTTACAGCAAGGCGGCTGCCATGATGAAGAAACAACGGAAAAAGTCGAGAAGTTCCACTAAGACCGGACTGGCCATGGACAAAGAACTAAAGGTATTTTCACTCAGATTGTTTATTCAACTACTTTGCTTTTGTTCATGAAAGTTATTTAATTTTTTTCTTTGAAATACATTCGATTGAAGCAACAATATGCAGAGTGGTATTTTCTTTTGTGAATAAATAGAAAATTGTTTATTTAAATCGATGAGGACGTACCATTATTAGAAGTGTCCTTATAATCCTTAAAGCACTTATGAAATCCATTATCCTCTTAAAGTCTTTGATTTTTCACTTTTTACCCGCACTCAACGCTACTGCACGCGCTAATACTGTTGACTGAACTGAACTGAATGATCGAGCGTACTATAGAACGTATGTATTATCGAGTGATTTAGCAACAATGATTCATCGCGCTAAGCTTCAAGCATCAAAATATACAAAAGAAAAGTAAAAATTTCAAATAAACATTAAAAGTTTTTTTTTTTATTTATTAAGAAAATTTAAAATACAGAATGTAACTTTTCCAATCTCCTTTTAGTTATTTATTTACCAATTAATTTTTAAGCTCACTTCCGGTTTAACAAAAATATTTTTTACTTTTTTGGGTGATTGATGGTAAATAGATATTTTTTTAATATTATTTTGTGATGTTAAAAATGTTATGAAATTAAAAAAAGTGAAAACAAAACAACTGATTTCGATTTAAAAATCAAAAGTTAGGATAATTTTTGGTTAAACTGGAAGTGATATAAAATTTAAATCTGTGTTAATCAATCCCAAATTGTGTTTCAAATTCATTTAATTTTTTTTTTTAATAAAAATATATTGGTAAATGAAAAATTAATAAAGGAAAATCAATAAATACTTCTTTAAATATAATTAAAAATTTTAATTTACTTGTAATAAATTGTAGTTCTTCTATGAAGGCCCTTTTATTATTTAATCATTAATAAAAAAATAATAAAGTTAAAAAATAAATATTTGCAGCATATGCAAGTCCTAGAAGAGGAGAAAACCAAACTGGACGCATTCTGCGAGCAGAGCTTAAAAAACGTAAGTGTTATCTAAACAGCGACCGTAACCGTAAACATGAAAACTAACGAGCAAAAGTAGGCAATGACCCAGGAACGACGTCGCTACGGTTTCGTGTTGGAACGACAGTGCTCCTTGGCCAAACACTACTTATCATATCACAACCACGCATCGAACACTTATCAGCAGAACCTGGATAAATGGTCCGAAGTGGCAAAGACGCGCGAGTTTCTGCCCGAATCAGTCGAGAACATTTTCACCAACAGATTAAGGGTAATAACGGCCGCACTCACTTCGCTATCTCTTTTACGCATCGCGTACTGCAACCGTCGCTTCAATTTTTCCACAGCAAATCTCCGCGTGGCAGGACGACGAAATGTACTCGAATCCTCGCAGTCCCCATTTCGATGAGGACCGCATCAGCATCGCTTCGCAATTACGTAAAACCAAGAGCATGGACGCTTCCTGTCTCGACATCCGTTCGATCGGTGACGTCGGCTCGCCCGTCACCACTCTCTCTCGCGCCAAATCCGAATACAATTTAAACTCGTCCAATCATTCTTTGGAACAAGGTAACATTTATATGCTCTTAGCAAATTAACAAAAAAAGGGCAAAAGGGCAAAAATAATTTGATTATTCTTTGGTAATAAGACGAGACACCAACGCGTCGACCAAAGTCGATGGTGGTGCCGCCGGTTCCGCCGCCCCAATGGGACACCCAATTAGCCCGAGCCCTTTACGCGTATCTGTCGAGCGGCGAGAATCAGCTTAGTTTCCTTGAAGGAGATTTGATCGCGCTGATAGGCGAAAGAAATAAGGGATGGCAATTCGGAGAGAATCTACGCACGCAATGCAGCGGCTGGTTCCCCCTTGCCTACACCGAGGTCCTTGACGATTCTGCCATGTAAGTTGATTGCTTCGTTCGCTTGCATTTGAATAAATTTACAAATTTAATGTGATAAAGACGGATACCAGGTAAAAAGGACTTTTTTTCTTAATTCTTCCTTTTGCGAGGATTTAGTTTCAGATTCTCGGTCGCTTGGAATTTCATTTACTTTTGATTTTTCTTTTGCTACACTTTTAACAGTCACTCAGAATTCTTATTTATTATTTATGATGTTTTTGCTTCGGTGCAATTAATTGGCATGAAATTTACTCGTGTTTTCTTCTACATACAGACCATACTATTTACTTTTCCCTTTCAACAATTTTTATATTTAAATGCTATGTATGTCCGGCGCCTTCACATTTGATTTTAGATCTTTTAGAATTTACTCGTCGTTGTTGATATCATTATGTTTTCGCTTTCAAGATTTTTATTTAATGCTACTCATTTTATTGTATTTCTGACTTGATGCTAAATAATACTATAATAATATGTGACCGGCGCCTTCACATCTAGTTTAATCCAAACAAAATTGTATTTAGCGCTTCAAAATAATTAAAGCAAAGAAAAAAAAATGAAGCTAAATTGAATTCAATTAAATTAAACCTAATAGGTTAAACAAACAAAAAAAATAATTTAATTTGGTTAAAAGAAGAGAAGGGCAAAAACAATAGGGCTTGTCATTGGAGCAGAAATAACGACTTCCGAATTTGCGTAAATCCACTTAAAGGACTTTTTATAGGTCACCATCGCACGTAAACAATGCGTCGACCAGCGGCGGAACCTCGGGCGGCGGCAACAACTCCGGTCACCAGAGCGGCGGCGGCGGAGGCAGTGGTAGCGGTGGTAATTCCTCGTCCTCGCCTGGTAATACAACAGCCGAAACAGCCAATCCCACCCCTCGTATGTTCGGCGACACACTGCATCTCCATAGATCTTCCGCTAACGCTAAGCAGGTAGCTAGAGCAGCTAGAAAAAGTCCCCCTTTATCCCCAAATCCCCCAAAACTACCAACACATTCTACACATTATTGCCAGAGAGATCCCTTCCGTATGTATAGGTACTATATGTACGCTATAGGTATATGCTAACTGCAAAGTACGACTAACACCCCTAATTAAATTAAAGTCGAGCACGATCGATTTTTCAAGTGGCACGATGATCAATTTCAGATTCGCCGCGCTATCGGTTCTAATAACATTCCGCCGCCGGCACTTCCGGCACCCGTCCCGACCCCGTCCCTGCCATCATATCACAAGACTGGAATGACCCAATCGCAGAGTGCGAATTTCGCCGCCAAGCCAGGACAACAGGATGCCAATCAGCAACAACAGCCACCGACACAGCAATCGCAGTATCAAAGTTCCGGCGGATTGAAGACCTCGACTTCCACGTTTAATTTCTCGACGCATCCGCAGCCGTCCAGGTCGGACCATCGGCCGGTGGCACCGTTACCCCTTCATCTGCAGCAGGCAAAGAACGGCGGCAGCAAGAGCGGCGGCGGACCTGTCGGAAACGTCTCGTTGCACAGCAGCAACGATTCCGGTTTCAGCAACGATCCGCCGCCTCAACCGGAAATCGATTATTCGGACGACGATTCTATACCGGGACAACAGACCAAGTTGCCTGCTCGGTGAGTGGTGATTTTTTTCCTGTCTGCCGCTAGTCTATACAAGGCTGAGAATGTGTGTTGACTGAAAAGTTTTCCAAGTTTCGCTTCCTTCATTTACTTATTTACTTATTTATTTATTTATAAGTGCGAGTTTTGCCGTGAAGTTTTGCGGATTTAGATACTAGAAATATATGGAAAGTCGAAAGGATGTTAAAGTCATTTATCCCGGAGATTTTCAGGTGAAAAAATTTAGTTTTCTGATTTGAAAATTTTATTTGCAATTTTTCTTTTAAACTCCTTTAAAACTTGAAATTTTTCTAAAAAATTATTTAAAAATTTTAAAATAATTATAAAACAAAACAAGCGAAAACTTGCATATTAGAAAATTATATTTATTTGCAGTTTTGTTTATTTATTATGATTTTTGCACATTTGCATGATCCTTAATAGAAGTAGAAAGCTTCGTCGCGAAGTGAACAGCGACGATACGAATGCGACGCAAACCAGACGCCGAATGCAACCGATCCGTCAATCGAGCAGTTCTGGAAATCTTATCGATAAACGTTACTACATCTCAGATGAAGACCGCTATGCAGCCACGATCGGTAACCGCAAAGGACTGGTGAAACGTACCAAATCCTTCTGGCGCTTCGGGCGCAACGGCTCAGACAACGAAATCCTCGAAGGAATGGCCCTTTGGCGGCACCGCGATCTGGTTGATGTAGACGAAGCCGCCAATTCCGTCGCTGCAATTCGCACCTTGCAAAAAACAACGGCAAGAAAACAGCAAAGACCCAGCAGGGACGCCAGCAACGACAGCGACAAAACTTTGCTGCACGTCGAAGAGGAGAAAAAGAAGACGATGCCCAAAGTGGACAAAGACCAGTTCTACGATGAAGACGTGATGCGCACCGTTAATCGCAAAAACATCTTGCAACAGTACACGAACGACTCCACCGGTCCCGATACCGATACCGAATCGATCACCAGCGACGACCCGTACGATTGCATAGTGGTGGACGATCAGACCACCAAAAGGAATAACAAGGATTTCTCGAATGTGGCGGCCATCGGACGCAAATTGGAAAAACTCTCGAAGAATTCCAAGTATCCGCCGGGCAAGCAGGACACCAACAACAACCATAGCAACGGTCAAACGAAGAACAATAACCAGACGCATCGCAACGACAAGAACAACGCGCACAGTAATACTAACAAGAGCGCTAATAACAAGATGAGCGAGAAAAAGGGCGAAGAGATAATGCAGTACAAGCGGCACAACGAGACGCGCAATACCGAGAACGGCGAGAAAGAAGTAAATGAAAACTATTACGCGCAGAGGACCAAACGGAACAACGAGATCAATGCGGCCAAGGATAACAAGCGGCGCAATTACTACGAGACGAACAATCGGACGCGTCAGAGTTACGACAGCATCGACTCCGAGCTGGACCATCAGAAGAACAAGCGAGCGAACGGGATAATGATGCGCCGCGGCGACAAGAACAACGAGATGATGAAGTACAAGGAAACCAGTACGAACGACGAGTTTTCGGACGCGACGACCACCACCACCGAGAACCGGCAGCAGTTCTTGCCGCGCACCAAGCTGACGAAGACCAACAGCGGCAACAGCAATAAGTACGACGCCGGTGACGCCAGCAGTTTGACCGACTACGGTGAGACGCTGCAGCGTCGACTGAAGAACAACGAATACGGATCGAAAATGGACGAAAAGCATAATGGCAACATGTACGGCCCGTGGTACGATTTATGGGGCCTGGACGCTTCGGTTCGGAAATAAATGATTTATAAGCGCCGCTCATCCCGACGCTCATTCTCTCTGAACGATTGCTCAATAAATTTCACCAGCATTTACGTGCTGATTTCGCGCGTCATTCCTTAGACTAATTGCTTCGTATTTTTATTTTATTTTTTTAATTTTACTTTGTTTCTTCGATTATATTTTTTGTCTTGCTTGCTAATAGTTTTATGTAATGATTTGTTCAGCGGATTTCCGAATAGTCATTTTTGTGTTTGGTATAATTTGCAGGAATAATTTTGCTACGATAAAACTTCGCAAAGGTAGCAAATCGCAAGAACGAGCCACATCGTTAATTATCGAGTAGTGTTAATTAGAATATACAAGTCCAATAAATAAATGCAAATCTAGCTAAAAATTGCAAAATAAAATTTATTTGAGTTAGAAATATGGTTTAAATTTGTTAGAAAATATTATTTAAAATGTTTGCATTTATTTATTGTTTTTTTTTTAATTGCAAAAATTAAATCAAAACTTACATCGTGAAGAATTTATCGTGGTGTTTATATGGATAATAGCTGCAACAAGAAAATAAATACTATATAAATTAGTTTGTAATTAATGTGCCTATATTATTTTATACATATAATTCTAATTGCTTGCTAATTAACTACTGTTTCAGATATGTAAATATATAATCTTTGGTGGTTGGGAAGGTGCAATAAATGTGTATTTATTATGCAGTTATGAAGTTTTGCATGAAAATTTTAGGAAAATAAATAACATTTTAATTTTTACTGTTAAAAAAACACACTGCCAAAATAACATAAAACAATTTTGAGAATGAAAGAATTTGCTTTTTAATAACTTCTTTAAAAGGAGTCAATTAATAAATTTATTACGAATTATTTTTAACGAATTTTTCATGCAAAATTTGCAAATTTGCTGTATATCAAGCGCAAACTTACTAGTGGTATTTGCTTTCCCAAAATTTTCCATCAAAAAAATCAAAATTAAAAAAAATTGAGTAGCAGTCTTAAAAACAATCACAATCTTTAAATTAAACAAAATAAAAAAAAGAAAATTTACCGACTGTGATAGCAAAAATAATTGGTCTAATTAAGGCAAATATTTTAATTAGTAAGTTTGTTTCTTCTAACCTTATTATATCTCTTTAATGTAAATATATACCACAACATACTTAATATTTTTAATGTCTATATCGATCGATTTTATAGCAAATAATCCTTTGATATTCATCTAATCAATATATACAAATGAAAGAAAACGAAGAGAGAGAGTAAAAAGAAAATCGGAACCCATTAGTGTTCTTAGAACCGTCCGTTTCACTTTTTTTAATTTTTTATTATAAATTATAAAATTAAATATGAAATATATCTCCACTAAAGAAAAAACGTATAAATGAAAATTATGCAAAAAAAAAAAGAAAATGTATCCTTAGAACGTATAATAATAAAAATATGGTATTGGGATTAATATAAACGAGCTATAATTAATGATATTGTTAGTTTATAAACATACTCCACAATATTATATACATCCTATGCATAGAGCTGAAACGCGTATATAATGATAAATAACGTTCGATTACATTGATACGGGAACCGTTTTGTTAATTGGTAATATTGCCGACCTAGAATACCTAGGTGCATCAAATAATTATAATTGTTTGTTGGTATAATTAGATTTGATAATTGAAACTTTTGTAATGATTACAATTATATCATGATTATTATAATTATTGCTATATACATATATAATATTATAGAAAATGATGTACGATATACTTTATTTTATTTTAATAAAATTAATATTGTTATACTTTTGTATGAAAGGATCAGTTTCGAATTTACAGAAATACATCATTTGCGTACGGTTTGAAGAAGAAATAAATCAAGCGATACGCGGGGGGGGGATTAGGGGATGCATTTTTAATGGTTCGGGGGATAAAATTTCAAGAACGGTAAGTTGATTTAAGAGTTCTCACTTAAAATTTACGACACCCCACTGAATTGTTGCCGTTTAATAATAAGAACGCGTTGTATTTTTAACATCACGTTGCAAATTTCTTCTTTGTTTCTTTTTTCCCCATCATCGGAGTTTCGCTCGTCTTTCCCACTGTTGAGATGTATTAATTTTTTGCTTTCGCGGACTTTTGTAAGTTATAGCTGTGCTGTGATATTAATTTTGTAGTTTAATTTTTCGTATTACTTATGTACTTTTTATCACAAATAAAAATGTTATTATTTCAGATATATTCTTTTCAAACATTGTTAAAAAAAGTACCATTTTATAATGCAAAAAAAAGTAAAAGTGACAATTATAAATTGCTGATTGTTGACATTCTAAAAAAATCCCGGATCTTCATAAATATATTTTATGTTTAATTGAATTATTTCTTATTCAGAATAAACTTTGGTTCAAACTTTCATCTATGTAGTAGATGGAACTTAAAAACTACTAAAAAATTAATTAAGTAAAATGAAACACCTACACAAAGGAAAAAAGGATGAACACAACTTGACTTCAAAGAAAGAACCCTTAAAAAAGTTAAACGAGGGATCCTTTGTGTTCGTCTCATGTGTCAATGGAAAACTTCTTAATTTATGTTGTTTCTAAATGAAGCGTAACAGAATTGATCATTTCAGTTCTGAATTTTATTTAAAAAAATATTTGACAAAAAACAAAAGAGGAAAGCACAAACCATTTTTTCAAAGGCTATTTTATTGGTTTCCTCCGGCCAAATTGTCTTTCTAAACATGAATGATTATTTCACAAGTTTTTTAGTCAAATTTTTTGCAAAAGAAAACTATCTAAAAAATTAGATTTAATTTTGTCAATAAAATTATTGTCTTTTTATTAAATTTTAAAATGATCAGTATATTTACTTTTATTTAAATGGCCTTTTGCACTTCATCAAAGTTAAATAGGCTTTTGAAAATCGGTAAAGTATTAGAGAAAATTGAATAGATAAATGTTAAAAAAGCAAACGTAACAGAATGAAAAATCTGCATGCGAAAAGACGAAACAAAAAGAAATCCACCCTTAATGGTAATAAATTGATCGATTTAGACAATTGGATTCGGCGTAAACAAAATGTGCTGACTGGAACTCCCCTAGCCCAGCAATTTCCAGAGGGATTTTGGCATTAGACAAGAGCAATTATTCATGTTTCACTCTTGGCGCACAATCTTAACAACCTTCTTTGCCATTTACTCGGCATCAGTGGCCAAAGCAGCAGTCAAACAATCACTCGGATCTCCTTTTTAAGCCGCCCGGGACAGTCTTATTATACTTCTTCCGCTTATATGTACAGTTGAAGCGACGAACAATAATAATAATTTATGGAAATTGGCGAAGGGACAGGCATTTGTTGCAAGCGCAAGTATTCTTCTATACGATAACTTCTACTGTAGTCGCAAATTGCAGCACATGCGAATAAAGGGTTTTATTTGCCGTAAAATGTACCTATATCCAGACGCTCACCCACACGATCGACATCCATGTTGGAAGTAAAAATATTTATTGGGCAAATCTGCGCCATAGATATTTTATGGGTCCCCCTTTCGCGATAAGAAAATCTGTTGATTCCACAACAACGCGTCCCTACAAATGAACTGCTCCCTGTCCTCTGATGCAATTTATCAGGATTTGTATTTTTGAGGATGCCAGCGGCTGGCCGGATTAAAATCATCATATTGTTGTGTGAGTGCCCGTACTCTCTCTTTTTATCGCGTGAAAGGACACGAGAGGCACAATAACGGAAATAATTGATTGTTTTTAATTTCGCGTGACGCACCAGACAAGCGGCGGGGGAGGTCCTGAAGACGAATTGTCCTTCTTATCTCCGGGGGTACGCTACACTTTATTCTATTTTCAAAGGGAGACATGCGTGTCCTCCTCTATAGTGTCACCGAGTTACATTTTTTTCCCTGGTCATATTATCCTGTGCTATAATGATGCTGAAAATGCATTTTCTTTTTCTTTGCAATTCATTTATTTAGTTCAATCTAGCAGAACTATTTTTTATTTCATTTTTATTTTTAAACCATCACTAAATAATTAGCTTTTTTTTCTTAATATTTATTAGTGAATTATTATTATTGTTGGCTTAATAAAAAATTAATTGGATATTTGGAATCGATGCGGACCGAATTCCGAAAATTAAGCAACAGGACTCTAAGGTTAATCCAATCAGAAAGCTTTTCAGGAAACTAAATTAATCGAATTATGTTTCTTTAAATATGAAGAAAATATTTTCATTTTTATATTTTTCATTTCACTTAAAAAAAATATATTTAATTCATAATATTGCACTATATTAAGTAAAATGAAAAAGTTGTCTTCTGAAAAAAGTTTGGATGACACTAGTAAAATAAATCACAAGAAAACTTTACTTCCAAAGAAAAACAAAAACCGTCGGAGATTCAGAAAAACCAATCCGCTTTAAAAAATTAAATTCAACATCCTTAAAAATTCGAAGAGACACAGAAGAAGGAACCTTAAAGCTTTACTAAAAAGATCGCATCCTTATCTTGTTCGACTTGCTTAGCATAACCTTAGCCCCCGAAATTTATAGCAGAACGCAAGTGACATAAATAACCGCCTCCCGCAACCCTAATAAGAAACCGAGCAATCAATCGCTGAGGGGCAAATTCCGCTACATTACATTCGCCCTTTGCATCCCTTTTTGTTTCACTATATATCTATAATTTACGAAACCATTTAAAAAGAAAACCCTGCATCACATATACAGGCAAAAAGAAGCCGGGGAAAATAGTCGCGCGCGTTTAATACATATTACGATAGTAATGACTTTTGTGCGGACAGCGAGCGCAAGCAAGGAGGGGAAAATCAGTGCGAGAAACTTTATTCTCGATGCGACTTTAATTACTCGGCCAAACTCTCCGACGCAAAAACACTTCGCCAGCCGCAGGCTGCCTGGTTCTGGCTACCTATAACTTGTGTCTTGGCCATACATAATTCAACACCCGCAAACCGAAAGGAATAATTAAGTAAACGACTCTCGAGTAAAATAAGCGGAATCCGATTTTAATAAAACTCGCATTTCAAACGCACACATATAAATATACATTCAGTGAAGAAAATGAAGGAAGATATGATATATAATATGGAAGAGCAATAATGGGCAGTGGGTGGATTTTCCTTTTTTTTTTTTAATAAAAAATGAAACGAAAAAGTCGTCAAGGCGTTAGTGACGGCATTTGCATCGCGCGGCGCCGCGTCAGATGGATGCTGCGTCGAAGTCCCTGATGAAAAATTCATCGTAGGTAATAATGTCGCGACGTCCCCCGGAGGATTCGACGCTGAAGTATGGCCACCAACTGTCGAAGGGTAGCTGCATGCTGCAATCTGCAGCTCATAATTACCTCTCGCTTAACTCATTTTCCCATCTTTTTTGTTCTCATCTCCTCTTGAGACGAATAAACTTAGTCAATGAATTTTTTACTCAATTTTCTATCAATTTACTTTTGATTTTTAATTTAAAATTTTTAAATAATCAACCTATGCAAAATATAACATTGTTTAATGTAATAAATGTAAGCTACGTTTAAATTTCCGAAAGGGGGATGAATAAAGTATAGCACTAAAGCACTTCCCGTTAATAATATTGTTGTGTAGATTATGGGCCACGTTGCGAACTAGATTAATAGTTATTATACTAATAATGGAACAATAGATGGGACACACGAGTCTCAATGGGCCCTGCACTTTCTATCTTTCTCTCTCCCTCCCTCACCACTCGCTCTGTTCAGCGCTGTTGTTACAGTTGCTGTTGGTGTTGTTTGTTGTTGGGGGTGTATTATTGTCAACTTGGTCTTCTTTAAGCTTTGCCTGCCATTTACATTGTAATTTAACAACTGCGAACAACACACTAACGGCAAACCGGTATTTAAAACTAAGTTCACGCTTTTCCGTTTCAATTATTCCCATTTTTGCATTTAAATGCATTTAACGCTTTCGTTTTATTCAAGTTTTAAGAAGCAAAGAGTGGAAAACGCACGAAGGCTTATTTAATATTTAGAAACCAACAGATCTCTCTGTCAAAATGTGAGGGTGTTTAAGGGCGTGTCGAATTATAAGATGTCTCCATAAGTCAATTTGATGGACCCATTAATCCATTCTAAATGTCTGCAATGTGTACACAATTATTGGATTCGAAAATCGCCATTAGTTTTGTTCACGTTTAAGATGGTAATGCTTAATACTTTATAGCAAACAACTAGTTTAATAGTTATTTAATCTCAATTTGTATATCTATATTCTTTAATGTTATTTCTGAAAATTCTTTAAGTTTTTAATTTCATATTTTTTTCAATTTAATTTTTTTTAGCTGCACTATTTATCTGAACAATTTTTGTTTCCTTTAAATGCGGATTTATTATTAAAAACACTGTTAAAAATGGTTTATTAAAAATCAAATAAATTCATTTTCGCACAAAAAATTCGTTGCCTGAAATTTTATTGCTTTTAGCAATTAAATGTTCAATTTTTATTTCTGTACTATTTTAGCAAATCCAATAGAAGTTGTAATGGAAAACGCAAAACAATTCATTTTACAACCCAATTTTTCAAACAATTTTGCCCGCAAGTCTTTTATTGCAATTCGTAATCCTTGAACAAAGCAACCATTTAAAATTGCAGGCGAAATGATTTTCTGCACAAATAAAACAGTTACGAGGGGCGCATAAGGTAAGAGTAAAAAAACAGAACAGACATTTTATTTGCATTAATATATCCAGCAATTCATAAAAGTGCACTATAAAAAGACGACGGTATATTATTAGAAGTGGAATTTTCGTATAAATCGCTCCTTGTAGCGTTTAGCAACTTTTGCGAAATTTTACAGCATTTTTACAGAGGGCCTGAGAGTTCTTTTGCGTCGTATAAATATACGAAAAGACCAAAGAGTCGTAAAGCCAACGGCAGCCAACTGATGATACACAGAAAACTTTATATGAATATCACTAAGCAGATCAGAAACGCCAACTTTTCCTTCTGTGTGTTATTCTTAAGGCCAAAAAGGTTTGCAATCAATCGATCAGCATTTACTATTGCCATTAAGCACCGAACCCACAAAGAGAAAAAAACCCATAAAGAACAAATATAACATTCTGGCATTGAAACATAAATGCAAATTATGTTTATATCAATAAAAGAAATCTTACGTAAGGCGATCCAGTTTTTAATAATAATAATTAATGAATAATGCATAAAGACTTGGAATAATATCAGCGCGGATCGACAAAGAAGTAGTTCAAACGTTTCGAAACAGCATTTCTAATAACAAACGTTCGCAATGGCAACAAAATTGTTATTACTTTTTTCCATCTTTTTCATTTTACATTCCACCGATTGTCTCCCGATAAACGGAAGATCAAAAGTCGATCCGAAACGTAAGTACTTTTAATTTTTCCATGTAGCAGTTTCGCTTATTTGTTTTTTTCTTTTTTTCGTTTCGGCGGCGGCAATCATTTGCAGTTCGTTTGTGCCACGAAATCGAGTGTCCGGAAAATGCAATTTCGTGCACTAAATCAGTGGAATCGTCCCCGGACAATACCCAGTTGATAACAACCTTTACCTGTGATGGTACCGATGGTATTGCATTTAATTTTTAATTGTAAACGCTTTGAATAACGCGAAATATTTCGATCCGCAGGTAAAGCGCTGCTGTCCAAGCGCAATGAGGAGGCCATCAAGAACAACAAAATTCATCAACCTTACAAAATCATCAAAGAATTTTTGGTAATTGGATAATAATGTTATTATCAGTTATTATTAAAGTTAATCGTTTCTGTATAATAATGTACGTATTGTGATTTAATAATAGCACTCAATATTATAAATGGAGTGTGCTTGAAACCATCAGCAATATATTATACAGGGCTATTATTTTACAAATGTACTAATAAATTGTCATGTTTTTTTACAATTCCAAAAATAGTTTTAAGAAATTTCAAAATTTCAATTTAAAAATAACCGCATTTTTCAAATGTATATATTATAAAAAGATTTTATGATTTAATTAATTAATTTATCGAGCTTTGTTAAAATTTACTTTATTGTCTAAGAAGTTTATAGCTTTAGGATTTCATTATTATTTTTATTACCTTTAAAAAAATAAAAGTTAATGAAAAATGTGGTTTAATTTTTTTTATCAAAAATTACCCAAAGAATGAAAAAAAAATGAAATGGCAATAGAAGACTACATTGGATACAAATCAACATTTCAATCAATCAATCCAAAATTACATCTTACAAATCACAATTAGATTCAACTTAAAAAAGTGACTTAATAATGTTTATGTTTCATTCAGTTAGCTAAAAAATAGAAAAGTTATGAATGTTTTTAGAAATCGACAAAAATAAAATTTTTGGCTTAAAAAAAAGACGATGAAAAAAATCAGATAACGTCATCTTTGTTTTAGGAAAATTAACCTGGAAAATATTAGTTTTTTTCTAGTATACTTATAGTTTCCAAGATCCTTTATAAGGGCAACTAATTTGATCAGCCCTGTACAGTTTCATTAAAATAGGCTCATTTGCAATAATTATTTATAAATAAACAAATTAAAAACATGAATAAATTTAAATTTAAAACAATAAGTAACTGGGCCTACTGCTACAATGAAAAATGTAAAATTTATTGAGTTTTAAGTTTTCAACGATTTTTTAAGAGTTTCTCTTTAGAAAAACAACTGAAAAACCATTTGCAAATTAACAGCACTGTATTAAATGCAATGCAAACAAGTCGTAAACTGTTGTAGTTGACAATCATAATAATATAATCAAAAACAGTGTGAGTGACAACAAGAGCAGAAGCACAAGAGGGTGACTTTTGTGCGCCGGATGATGTTTGCCACTCCAAAGGGTGACTAAAGGGTTGCGATTACATTAATAATATTTCCTTTCCTTGGAAAAAACAAATGATGCTTGTTTGCGGTTCAGTTGGCTGTTTCCTGCAGGGAAAGACGACGAAGTTGAGAAACAGGAAGAAACCGAGACCAGCAGACCCTATATCGTATTCTTGTACCTCGTTGATATTTTAATGAATTATTTTCATTGTTTATTTATAATAACAAATGTTTGCTGAAATAAATTCTTTTGATTTTTTTTTAAGGAAAACAAGGTAAATATTTTCCAAAGAGCGCTATGAAATTTATACGATGCATTCATTCATTTGTTCTACCGCAATAACTTTAATTTATGTACATTTTAAAGCCGTATTTGTTTTCATTTTTTCAATGTTTTTGTTTATTTCTTTAAAAAGAAAAAATCAATTTCTACAAATATTCAAAGAAAAAATGGAAAACCCAAAAAGCAATTTCGCAATTTCGCAGAGTTCGAAGGGCGATCAATTAATGGCTGGGGAATTCACGTTGCAGCGCATATAATAATTGTCTGGCAAGTGAGTAATTACACGGGGGTGTCGCATTAAGTGGGCGATTATCCGGCAATTGATAATTAGGGGCCAGTAATTAAACGACGTAGCGACCGTCCCGTTTTCCACCTATTGAACCGTGCACTCATTACCAACCGTTCCCATATCGCATTGTCCAAGACACGTAATATATACCATGATAAACCGCTGATTTATTAGCCGCCTCCAGGAGCCACAAAGCGATAACTCACTATAACATTCTTCATATTTAAATTGTACGAATGCATTACGCGCATTAATGTACGCGTAGAGATAGGAAAATATGCGCATTTAAAACGGATGCATCATCAGCGCTTGTAGCAAAAAATAAAAATAAAAAAATGAAAAACTGATGAGCTTTTGTTTGGCGAAAAGTTGAGGCCACTAATTAAGTGACTAAGTCTGGAGCTTAATGGAAACAACGTAAATCAATGGCTGATTAATATAATGGAACAAAACCATAGAGACTCTCGGCCGCACCACAATATGTACTCGCCCCTAAATCTCTGGTACCGCTAAAGCCATTAAATCCGAATCACATGCACGCATTCGATTTAATTAAACTATGGTAAACATTATTATTGGAGAACGCGTCAATGCAAATTGCATTTCGCGAATGGACGATTGCGATTGTGGTTTGAAGGAGAAAATGTACTTACCACTCACTGGTAGTCACTATGGAATTCCACTTGCACCACTTGCACACTTTTTCCATTAAACAATTATGAAATTATCACTTAATCTATTCCTTTATCATTAATAACTTGCAAGAAAAATGCTCACAAAGTTTGTTTATAAATGGCGGACAGAATTAAAGTTGTTGCGCAGCAATTGTTTTTCAAACGCGATCACACATGCAGCGACCTCTGTTCTTTACTAGCGGAAATCAGCAATCATAACCAAGAAAAAACTTAAAAGAAAACACACCGCGAGTCTTTATCATTTTTTAAGAAATTATTTAAATTTAGCAATGATCACCTATGAATTATGTGTTTTAACGAGAGTATTACCGAAAGTAAGTAACTGCATATTAAAATCTACACTTGCAATCGTATTTTTTTGTAGACTCAACTAACAAAAGTTCTGAAGAGAATTTCGGACCAAATATTTGAAACCACAGGTGTAATACGAAACATAGAAAGCTTAGGAGAAAGAGAGATTCCTTTTAAAGTAAGCAAAGATGGTCAAGTACATAAAAGAGCACAGTAAGTATAAAAAAGTACTTGAAAACACATCAAAAACGATTAATTTGCTTCAGTTACATTGTAATGGAATTTCATGCACCACCTGCAGCCATTGAGGAATTAAACAATGAATACAATAGGGATGTAGATATAGTTAAGCAAAAAATCTACAAGAAGAATGAGGAGTACACAGCAGATTGCACATTATCTGAAGAACTCCAACCAGCTCCATATCGAAAGGAAGTGCAAGAACTGTTGGAAATAGCTAAAAAGAAGGAGAAGCCAAAGTACAAGTACAATACAGGACTGGATTACTATCCCTTCCAAAAGTAAATATAAAAAGAAACAATAATTTATAGTCTTAAAAGTAGTATTGTTTGCTAAAAATCAATCACAAACATTCAGTTCACTTGAAATGATACTTGAGGAATAATAATTTATACTTAGTCGAACGAACGATGATTAACACAATAAGTTAGTGCGCAAATATAGTATGTATAAATAGAAACGAAAAAAAAAAAAGATTAATAAATACCAACGGACGTTAATACTTAATAACAAAAAGAGTAAACGCGGGACACATATTCGTTACGTTTCTGTTTTTCTTCCATAATACTGTCTCCACTGTCAGTCCGCAAACGATGACGGATGATAATTGAATTAATTCATGTGTTCGCTAACTTTTTGCGCTGCTTTTTATGTTTGCGATATCCTTTGCCGTACCAGCCCGGCTGAATTTTCACTTTGGGCTCGACGGACTCGGCGTCCACTTGCACCTTACAGATTTTATCGGGCGAAGCGGCCTCATCGGTGGCGGTCGCCTCCTCGTCCTCCTCCTCAGTCGTATAGTCGCAACACAAACAATACAGCGGTTTCTGGCAATTGTCCACTTTGCTAAACCGGAACTGTTGCTTCACGAACCTTGGCTCGACCTTCTCGTAGAACAGACACGTGTAGCTCTTGTAGTTCTCGTAGCAGTACTCGCAAGTGGGCACCTCTTCCTTTTTGCTGTCTTCCTCTCCGTTCGCTTCGCCGTTGGCCAGCGAAGGCGGATTAATGATGCTGTGCAGACCCGAATAGAGAAGATTCGTTTGGAACGGATATTGCAAGAGGTCCCTGTAGGCCGACAGCAGAGGATTCTGCAAAATGGTCTGCGACAACTGGTAGTAGGTGAGCAGAGCTTGACAGTTGTCGCCAAAGGTGTTCTGCAGGTGTTCCATCGTTAGGAAGTTACCGTAGAAAGGACTAGCCCACATGTAATTATTGCTGCCCTCTTGTTGCGTCTCCAACGGAAGGTTTTCCTCTTCTTCGTGCGAGTCGCTATCACAGTGCTCATTATTCGAGTCGTCGATGAGATCTTTTTTCGTGCAGTCCAAAGGCATGTCTTCGTCCACCGGCGCCTCTGCTTCCTCATGCTGCAGTGGCAGCACTTCCGCTTGTTCTTGTACATCAAATTCGTGCTTCACTTCCGCCGCGGGTTCCTTCCATTCATCAAACTGGCAATTCTCCACTTTCAAATCCTCCGCTTCCTCTTTGAAACCGTTCTCCACCACTTTGATGTCGTCGCTTTCACTTGGCAACAACGGATCCTGGTCTTCGATTTTCCGCACGGGCACCTCGGAGTGCTTCAGGAAGGGCTGCGTGGTGGTGTGGCACTCCTGTTCTAGTAGGTAGGTACCATGCACGAAAATAGGATCCTTGTTGCGGTCGTACTTGGGCACCTCGATGCCCAGTAAATCCATCACAGTCTTCATGACCAGATCACATTTGCCGTGGATCTTAACATTGGCACAATCGTCTTTGGGCGTCCACTGCAAGTTGACGATGTATAAATTGGGACGTCGCTTTGCCGGTTTGTGCATCTGCCACAACCACGGATACTTTTTTAGTACTTTCAGACTGGAGCCCAAGCACACGATTGTCGTCGCCTTGCGCGCATTCTTCGAAGCGCCTGACCAATTCAGCGGCCACTGCAGACTGCCGCGTTCGCCAAAGTGCACGATAGTGTCCACTAAGGGCCCGTTGCAGATGTAGCACTTTCGCGTCGTCTTGTGCGAAAAACGAGCCGTGTTTTCCGTCACATCGAACAGGCGCCAGTACTCTCTGGAAGGACTACAGGTTTTGCACACCTCGATGTACATATTGCCGTGGACTTCCGAAATTGCCGTCCGCGGCAACCCGGATCGCAGGTGGAGACCGTCGCAATTTTGCGACACCACATACTTCAAGATGTTGCGCTTGTAGAGTTCGGAGAGGGCCATGTGAGTGAAGGTTGGCTCCGCTAAACTCAAGTCATGGTTTCTGAAATTTTTAACCGCTTAGTAAGTTCAATTGTTTTTTTTTAATGCATTGTTGCAAGTGGCAAGAAACAATTGATTGTTTTTTTGTTTGTTTGAGGAAACATTAAAGAAAAATGACAAAACTAAGTTATAAAAACCGTACCCTATATCTTTTCCTTTTTGCAGCATGGTCCATATACCATTGGTGCCTCTGTAATCAGGAATCCTAGCTGCAGTACTAATACCAGCCCCAGTATAAACCACCAGGTGCTGTGATTGTGCAATGGCTTGTGCTAAAATTGTACATTTTTGCTTCAGAGTCTCAATGTCTTCTTCAAATTCCTCCAGTCTTCTCTTGGCTTTGTCTCTCTTCTTCCACCTGGATTGTACCTCTTTGACAATCTCACCACAAGCCTTCAGGACAACTTGGTCTTCAGAAGTGCGCTCGTTTTCAGCCTTTTGCAGGATCGTCGACACCTTCTTAATGGTCGCATTGCGTTCTTCTTTGGCACATTGTTGCTTTGCAGACTGAGAACTCTGCTTCCTCAGCAATCGCTTGGAAACCAAACTGTCATCTTCAGCATCAGTTGTTGAGAGGTTTTCAGCAGAGGCATCGTCCACTTCGATTTCCATCATTGAATCACGCCAACTAGCATCTAATTTAGATCATTTTGCAGCATTCTCATGCACTAGATGCTGAGTATTACAGTAATTATTCATTGCAGAAGTACATTGACCTTGCAGTGTGATCATGTTGATTTAGTTGTGATGATCAAATCTTATTTTAAAAATTCATATTTTTAAATGCCGTTCCTCTTTGTCCGCGAGCCAGAAATAATTTTTGTTGTTCACGCACCTGGCCACCGCAATTAAACCACACACCAATTACCACTCGACATTAATTTCCGTGGCTTCATTTTAATTTCGGAAATAAAATAAATCGCTCTTGGTTTTTTTTCTTGTCCACGACGCAATAACTTTTCACCTGCGATCTGTGATGCTTTCTCGATTCACTATGCTATTGTCCGTTTGGCAGGCTGAGCTGACGAAAAAACGAAACCAACAAGAAGAATTCCATTTCTGATTAAACGATTTACTCGAAAAGTGAAATGCTCTAGACGAAAATAGAAAACGCTTTACTGCGAGCTCCAAATAGAGACAGCTGCATAACCTACAATAACAAATTAAGCTCGGGTGATTAAGCTGCGAGCAAATTTAGGAGCGCAAGTTCGTTTATTAAATATTGCTCACGAACGACTGACTGTTGGCAAACAAATATTGCGTTAATTATGTAACTGATTAATGATATTGTTTTTAATTTTTCATTGGACGCAGCGCGACCTCTGCCGACAACTACCTTTATTAACAGCAGGCTGGCAAAGTGTCAAAATGCCACCACCCAAATGTCAATGCCAAATGTTTATTAATGCACATAACAAATAACTCAATTTCTAGTTATAAACTAATTGATACATTTGTTCACTTAATTAGTAAAAAACTGCGTCTTAGATTATAAAAAAGAGGGCAACTTTGATAAGTGACCGTCATTCTAAAGCAGTCTAAAAGTCCAGAGAACATCATGGAACATCTAAGGTACACATCCTACATGAGAAATTAATTATTTAATTATTCCGCATTAAAAAAAGATTTTAAATAAATTTCAATATTTTAGAATCTACTTCGTTACTTACAATGTGGGCACTAGTACACCGGAGTCCACGGACTTCCTGCCACTGTTGAACCTTACAGAGAGTGCCCCAGGTCGAAAGACCAAAAACTCTCCAGATTTCTACGTGATTGCCTTACAAGAAGTGAACGCTCAACCTCACAATTTGCTTATGGATGCCCTTAATGAAGATCCGTGGACCAGGACTTTCATGGAGGTCCTGGGCAACAGGAACTATGTTAAATTGAAAACAATCAGATTGCAGGGTCTGGTTTTGAGTTTATTTTCACTCAAGCAGCACCTACTGAACGTTCGTGATCTTGAGAGTGAATATACAAGAACTGGCTTTGCAGGAATGTGGGTAAGAAAAGATTGTCTTGAGAAATTGCTTTTTTTTTTAAATAATTTTTAAAATAAATCAATGTAGGGTAATAAGGGTGCAGTCAGTATTAGATTGTCCATCTATGGATGCTGCATGTGCTTCGTCAACGCTCATTTAGCTGCTCATGATGACCAATTGGACGAACGCATCGAAGACTACAACTCTATCATCGAGCATCAGAATTTCCACGTAACCGAAACTGAATTCATTCTGCTACACGAGTAATAACTTTTGTTTTATTTATTTATTAAAATAATAAATTGTTAAATTTTCAGTTACGTATTTTGGATGGGCGACTTAAATTTCCGCTTGGCAGAAGAATATAATAAAAACCCGGAGGAAATAGAGCATCTGGTGAACAAGGGAGAACTAGACGAATTGTTTCAAAACGACCAATTGCGCATTCTAATGGAACAACAAAAGGCCTTTTCGGAATTTAAGGAGAATCCGCCCAAGTTTCCGCCAACTTTCAAATTCGAAGTTGGCGAAGACAAATATGACCACAAGTAACTATGAATTTCATACTTTAAAATTCACTTTTTCTTTATTTTTCGATTAAAAAATATTTATATATAAAAATTGTGGTTTTCAGACGTCGTCCAGCTTGGACCGATCGAATTTTATACAAAGTCAACAAGGACAATTATAACAACGTTGAATTGAATGCTGAGCAAACTGCTTATACTTCGCATCCGATGTACACTCTAAGTGACCACAAGCCGGTAACCGCTGAATTTACATTGAAGGTTTGTCACACTATAATTTTCCAATTTTTCTTGTGTCGTCTTTTCTTTTTTTTTTTCGTTATTTTTTGTGTTCATTTTTGTTTTGTATCTGTAGACCAAGAACATGCAAATAGCCTTACCGGATTCACAGGTATTCTCCGATTACGGTGAAGAAGTCATCCGATTCAGCCCCATTGACTTCTGGGTCGACAACAACGAAAATCTGGTCGAGTACAAGTTCTTGCAAAGCTACGAACCAAATCAAAACGACTGGATTGGAGTCTACAAAGTAAATTCAAAACTTTTCGAAAGAAAACGGAACATTTAAAAACTAATAGTAATATTTTTTTGCTGCAGGAAAACTTCGCATCGCTGGACGATTACGAAAGTTATGAATACGTAGAGCGCAACGCCAGTCCGACGCCTGTTATGAAATACAAGACAAGCCCTCCGGTTACTCCGGAGAAAAGTCCGTCAAGCGAAAAGGATGCAAGTGCCGGTGGCAGTCACGCCAAGAGCTTCCAGATGACATTCTCGACTCCTTCGGGCAGTCGTAGAGAACACAATGCAACGGCATACGTGCTGATTTATGTGAGCGAGACCGAGGATAAGGTGCGCAGCGTTCTGGGTGTCAGCAAGCCTTTCGTAATTCGTGATGAAGATCAAGCGAAAGGTGACTCAGACGCTAATGATTCCAATTGAGTTCCGAACGATTGTTACTGGGCGGTAATTAATGCTAGCCTTCATCACATAGCCTAAAATGCGCTTTGCATTACGACAATTTTAATTTCGTAGATTAGATTGACAAGATTAGGAAAAAAAGTTAAAAAGAAATGAGACGACAGGCCTCTCTTTTCGAGTATTAAGACAAAGTGCATTATTAATCAAGTGTAGCTTAACTATACGAGCTTTCTAATTGACCGTCTTTCGATTCCTATTATACACAAAATCGAAGACAGTTTATAGTCAACTTTACTAAATACTAAGAGTAAAATTCGCGGAAATTTTTATCGGATTTTATTATCAGTATTTGCGGTTTTGAAACTTTTCAACAATTGAATTGTTAGTTAATAAAGTATTTTAAAAAATATAAATATAAATGACAAAAAACATGAAAAGTACTGAAAATAAATCCGAAAAATTACCATTTGAATTATGCAAGCAAAATTGCATTTATAATGTGATACTTGTGCAAACTTTCTAAGCTTTGTTGTACCTTTGGAGTATTCCCTTACAGTACCTGTTACTAGCGACAATTTTCTAGCAGCTAATGATGTTAACAATGATTAAAAAAAAAGGTAAAATATGTAACTGCAAATATTTCGATCAAAGTTTACGTTCTAACAGTACCGGTGTACCAAACTAATCATTAATGTTTTATGAATTGGACGTTGTTTTTATTTGTTTTATTAATTAAGTAATGTTTTATAATTAGTTTTAAATAACATGTTAAGTATCGATAAATGCATCTGTGGTTAATTGTCTGAATAAGCTTTATTTTTGTTATCGACTTTTTATCAATTTGTCTCTTAATAAACGGGTGATTGTTTTACGGACTTGATAGCATCTCTAATTTCCATTCAAATTGTGTAAATTTGTCGCATCTATGCGGAAAACAATTTAATAATAGCCGGGCGAAAATACGGCGATTAGTCGCATTCTGAGCACAAACGGTGTACTAAAAATATGTGCGAAACAATATACATTTTGCTAATTTTCATAAACATTTTCACGTTTAGTACTTGTGAAGTGTTTCCAAAAACTTTGGAAGTAATCACTGGTGGTAGTTTCGTCGAGTTCTTGGACAACGAGCCCGGGGCTGATTTGGAAAAATGTTTCTTTAACTTTACCGAAAACCAACAGATAAATTTATATCCTAGAGACCTGGAAAACGTGTGTAAACACAAACAAATTTCATGTTCAAAATAATCAAATGGAATGTTTTTTTTTTAGCTCGACGATCCAATAAAAAATCGCCTGAGCGGATTTAAAAAAAGATATTGCGGCTTTAAATTAAAAAATATTTCCTCCAGAGATCCTTTGAAATTCGATCTTTTTGGAGTTTACATTTTTGCCAATAAAACTTTGCTAACAAAACGCAAAACTACTATCGTAAAGTTAACAGGTAAGTAGTAAAAACAAAAAAACTGACGGAAAAATAAAAGAAAATTGGTTACAGAAAATAAGAAAATAGTAAATGAGCCAATTGTTGTCGCAATCGGAGAAGAAAATAAACGGATTAAGTGTTCCGAAAATTTATCCCAAAGCGATCACGCGTTTTGCAGTATTTATTATCCCTCGGGAATTTTGGCAGAACATTCCCGAATATGCATGCATCAAATAAGGGTGGTCAAAAAGGAACACATTGGAAAATGGAAGTGCAAAATTAGCACTAAATTAAACATGAATCCTGAACAAATCAATGTCGATGTTATCTTGAAAAGTGTGTTAATCTTTTTGCGCATTAATAATTTAAACTTATTTAAAAGCTTATTTTAGAATTTCCCAAAATTAAAACTTGGTACAGAGAGCAGGATGGGTTTGGAATAGTTGGATGCCAATACTTAAACAAAGTTCCCCCTGCTTTAGATATGAGCGAGTGCGAATTTATTTTACCCGACAATCAGTCATTTTCCATTACAGCGAATACTTTCACTGAAAGATACACAGGATTAGGCACAAATTTCAAAAATGAAATTTGCCAAGTGGATGTAAGTAATAATTTAAATAATTTTTTTTTATATGTGCAATAAATTTGATTTCTTAATTAATTTAACTATTAAAAAAACAATTAAATTTATTTAAATATTTTAATGTCTAGTTTAAATTGCCGCCGTTGGACAACGAAAAGGGCACATGGAAATGCAATCTGAATGACCTAACAGGATATATAAATGTGAAAAAAGGTATACAATCAGTCATCAATTAACCGCAATCCAAAAAATAAAATCAAAACAAATAAAATTTTAGTGAATCCATACAAAAAGTACGAAGAACGCTTCGTTGAACAAGGAAAGTCAGAAAAACTTACATTCGAAGTGCCCTACGAAGCCTCTGGTTGCTTCATAACGTCCCCAAAGGGTGACATAGTCTATAGGGGCGGACTCCGCGAACTAGCCAGCGGTCGATGTATTTACATCGTTCAGGAAATACAAGAACAAGATTTAGGAATTTGGAATTGCCATTTTTCCAAAGCTGGTTCACTCAGCGATGAGGTTGTATCTATAAAGGTAATATCAAAATTAAAAAAAAAAAAGTTAAAAAAATAAAAAACCAAAACCAACAAAAAATATATTTTAGTTAAAAGAAGAAAACCATTTGAAACCCCTAGAAACAGACGTAAAAATTAGCGAAGGCGGAAACATGGAGGTGATATTTGTATCAAACGACCCCATATCAACTTGCGCCTTTCAAGATCCCCATGGGCGCACATATCATTTGACCCCCAAATCAAATTCGTGGATGTTAAAAGACGAAGAAGATGTTGAATATAAAGGGAAAGGTTTCGCTTCCGGAGAATGTGGAATTCGTATCAAAAATGTGACAAAAGATATGACCGGCAATTGGACCTGCTTGATTACTAATTCGGTCAGCGGTTTTACAATGGTGGTACGGCAGGGACAAACATTTGTTTCAGTGGACCCACCGCAAAACGATAGAGGCACTTCTTTGGCTTTGCCAGTAGGATTGGGCACATTGGCAGGGGTGGTTATCTTTGCATTGGCTGTTGGATTTTTATACGTCAGAAAAAACTACCAGCGAATTGGGGGAAGGAAAGAGCGCGTTAGTCCAGCTGAATCTACAGATTCAATGACCGAAGGAAATATTCCTTTGAGAAATATAAGTTCTTTGATGCGAACCAACTGAAACAATAGTTTATGTCAGTTTTCGCGTTTTGTTCTTGGCTTGTTTTTGTTATAAAACTTTTTAAAATAAATATTAAATTAAACTGCACTAAAATTATCTAAGGAGGTCGAAAAAATTAAGTAAATCCTTTTTTTAAATTCAAATATGATGATCATGTTTTTTTTAATTAATTAAATTTTGTAATAAAATCCATTAATAAATAACAACGACATGAAAAAGATTAGTAAAATTATTTTCAGTAAAGAAAAAGAAATGTTGGTCCTATGCAAATTTAGCCTATAAATAATTCCTAACAACGCTCTCAACAAAAAAATGAAATATTTGAAGAAAAGAATGTTAACTCCAACAAAAATCAATCCCTGCAGCCATTATTATGGAAAGTAAACCTGCCAAGAATAATATTGCGAATATAGGTACATTTACGTGTACAGTACACATTATTTGAAGAGCTAAAATAATTCACGCGATTCAAGCGATAAAAGTGCGCAAAAGGTAAACACAGGAGAGGAGCGATAAGATAAATTGCGAAGATTAATGCAATAATAATAATTAACCGGAAAGCATTGCGAGTGAGGATCCGCGAAGCAAAGAAGTGGTCAGAGATTGCAGCGGCCCAAGAAGCAAATGCAAGTAAGTGCCATTTCATATGGATTATTTTGATTATTATAATTGCGGGCCAAAAATAGCCGGACCTGAAATAGCCGCGCGCGCTGTTACGAGCGAAACGGTATTCATCTTAGTCTTAGCGTCGCCTCAAACGGGAGCAGATTTAGAAATTAGTCGTCGCTTACACTGTATGTGCGTTCGTTGCATATGTGTGTGGAATATCGAAATTTGCGATTCAAGCATCACGGACCGAGAGAGAGCAAGCAGCAGAGTGCGTCGCGGAATCGAATTACAACCTATTTAGTCACTGGTGAACGATGGCGCCCCTGAGTGGCCTACCAACTTGCATCGGCGATGGAGGTGCCTGAAACGCATCGCACAGGTTCGCTTCCCTTTTCAATTCCGTTTCCTGTTTCTCTCTGTTTTTCTAGTTCAATGGGTGCCCTTCGGTGGCATAATCGGCGGCACACAACTGGGTCGCGCACTCTACGCGTTTTACGCAAGCAATTTGGGCCCCCTAAAAATAGACGCCCGGTGGCCACCATTTTCTACATTCTGTATATGTGTTGTCTCTCTATACAATATGTTATTTGTTTCTTTGTTTAGTGAAAAAGCCGCCGCCAGTACCGATACAGACGTACAAGTGGGAGGACGTAAGGAGGGCGCGCCGCAAGGGAGGATATCCTTGGACATACCTGTACAAGGGACCGTTGGACGAGAGCGTCGTAATCTGGTCACCGCACGGTGTTACAAACGGACGCAAGGCTCTGAGCGTGGGCAACATACGCGCAATGGAAGCCGGAAGTTCAACCAATGTCAGCATTAGCCAGTACCTGGATCCGGATGACGTGCCCGGCACCTCCACCGCACCGGAACCGAAGCGGGCCAAATCAGAGGAGCCGCGCAAACGGAAACATTCAATGGAAAGTAGTTACAGTAGAGTGTCGAAGTACAGTCTGTACAAGAAGGGTATTTTGAAGCGGTTACGCGATTGCAAGCAGAAATTCATGGGCAGTTTCAGTGCGTTACGCCGTCCCTTAAGTAAATCGCAACCTGTGTCCACTGCTCAAAGCAAGACGGAACTTGTGCAAGCTGAGAAAAAGCTCAAGGTGGAAGCGAAAGCGCCGCCAACAGGACCCCTTTACATACACATACCGTTGAAACCGCCCCCGGGGCAAACCGACGAATTTTCCTATTTGGAATTCGAATCCAGCGAGAAGAAGGAAAGAGTGGCCAAAAAAGAGGAATCGAAGGATTCGGAAGAAAGCAGTGTACCGGAAACTCCGCTGGAAGAAAAAGCGGGGGTGCAGTTGATCTTCTTGACTGCACCCTCGGACGATGAGATTTTGGATACGCCGGAGACGCCGAGTATGCCGCAGTCGCCGTCAGAAGAGAACGGTAACGATCTGGTCGAATTGAAAACGATTGCCAAGAGTGCAGCCGATAAGTACTCGCCGGAAAGTAAACGAAAATACGAAGCTGCTCAACAAGCGAACGCTATTGAAGAATCGAAAGAAGCAAATGAAGACAAAACTAAATTGAAACAGGAAGAAGGACAATTAATAGAAAAAAGAGAAGAAGAAATAACTGAAGCAGTTACAAAAACTGAAGAAACTAATGCTAATGAAGAATCCATAAAATCCGAAGAAACAAATAAAAAGAAGAAAAAATCGAAAAAATCAAAGAAGGAAAGCCAAAAAACCGATGACGATAAATTGGAAGAACAAATGCGCGAAGAACAAGTTAAAACAACGACTAGTGTGGACGAAGAGGATGGTTTGAAAACAGAAAGCGTCGTAGCTGATATTATTGAACAAGAAATTAAAGACAGAGAAAAAAGAGAAGAAGTTATCACCCCCATAGAAGATCCGGCATCCCCGGTACTGTTGAAGAAAAAAGTATCATTCAAAAGAAGATCGAAAGAAGACGCCGATGGAATCTACGAGGACGTTCAAGTGACCACAGTAGAAGTATCTAAAAAATCAGAAGAGGAACCATCTGAAGAAGCCAATAAACCAATTGACAATCCGATGCTAGATATAGTCAAAACTTTGAAGCACGAAAAGTATACCAAAGGAATGTCCCTGGCCGAAGAATATGCCTACTGGTGTAAAATCAAGTAAGTCTTCATGCAATTTTTTTGGTGGCTTTGCAAAGGGTAAATTTTGCTCGACCTTAAACATTATGACGAGAAATTATTTATGTACAAAATCCTTGTATCTTAAAATAACGCCCAATTTTTTCGTTTCGAGTCGTCCAAGTCCGTCGTCTGCCTTCCGCAGGACTTTCGAGTCGCGAAATGCAAAACTATAATTAAACCCAAGTAGTAAACGCCGACCTGTCGGTGGACGCGTTCTAAGACAATAAAGAAGTAATTGCGCGAATTGTTTCGAAATGTCACGTCTTCAGAAATAAATCTATGGCACTCGGGTAGGCGCATCACTGAGACGGCTGCCGGGTTAAGTTAAGAGTAAGCGAGTCCATGGACCCCGCGACGGCGCCGTCCAACGTGACGGTCGCCGACCCCAAGTTCGCGGCCAAATACAGAAGGGCTGAGACGCGCGGCGGAGTCCTTCGAACGGCCTCCGAAGGACGCCGTTATACCGATCGCAAACGCAACGTAACTCGCGAAGATTCCAGATCTTCTTCGGCAACGGTCTCGCTGGAAGTGCGTTGCGCGTGTCAATTCTTTCAATGCAACTCCCTTTTACCGGAACGCACGGCCCTGTTGAGTGTGCGAGCCCAACAGTTACCAGCAAGTCGACCTCGGTAGGTCGCCGCAGCCACTATAAATAGCGAGCGCTTCTTGGCAATAAGTTGCATCACAAAAAAAATTGTGTAATTTTTCAGTAGTGGGCAGGACTACGAGCCTATAAATGTACCATCGGAGATTGTGTACTCGAGCGAGGACTCGGCACCCCAAAAGCCGAAGGCATCCACCCCCGTAACCGACAGCGACATAGAGTTTTTGGCCGCTAAAGCTGCCGACATCGAGTTGCGCACCACAGGCGTCATGACAGTCAGCAAGGAGCCTTCTGATAAAGCTATGCTCGTGAGCCTTGAGTCGGCTCTCAAGCTTGAACCCGAGCCAGAGCCTAAAGAAGAGAAAGAGAAGAGCAAGATCCAGGAAGTAATTACCAAACAGGCTAGCAATTTGAAGCGACAAGCCTCGATTTTGAGCAAAAAAGCTGGCGATCAAGCGGATAAACTGCAAACTAGAGTGAAATCCATCAAAAGGCCCAAAATAAAAATGCCTCCCAAACCAAAATTCGAAAAACCTAATCTACCCAAATTAAAGATGGATAAAATTAAGCCCAAAATGGAACAAAAAGTTAAACATTTATCGGCCTCTTTAAAACTGCCAAAGAAACAAAAAGTACGTAGGACTTCTTTGGATGAGAGTTCAATACGTGATAAGTCACCCAAGAGGACCGTTTTTGATTTCACAACATATCCGCGTATGTTTAAACGCAAAAAGCGCGACAAAGTTATAGTAATCGACGATGTGGAGACAACAACGAGCAGTAAATCAGCAATAACTATGCCAAAACTTGGTTTGGGCAGAGGTTTTAAGGATAAAATCACAACAGTTACTACAACTACCACCAAAAGCATTTCGACCCCTAAATCCAGCGACCAAGGATCCATTCGAATTCCTTTGCATTCGGAAGGTTCAATGGACCGAGATAGTCTTGACCTCAGATCCAAAGAAGAAAGAGAATTGGAAGCACAAGCAGATCAGAATGAAGAATTATATCTTAAGGAAACACAAGAGATTCACAGAGCTTCTTCTTTGAATGATCGCTGGAATCACGGCACATTTTTCAGACAACCTGAACCAATGGTAACTGACCTGGATGAGCCTTACGAGAAGCCTTTGGAAAAAGGGCATTCAGGCAGTACAGACGACATAAGACAAAGAGGTGTTTTAGAGGAAATCAATTCTGATGAGTTCTTCTTGCGCCAAAAAGGAATTTCGCAAGATAACATCGAAGTAGGTGCTTATCTAAGTTCGGAAATCAGGGAAGCCTTTAAAGCCCCTCAAGGTCTGCCACCAGAAGCGCCAAGAAGAAAACCTTTGAAAAAACCCAAGCGCAAGAAGACTCCACATGTATCTCAGGAAGGATTACAAGCAGACAGGGAATCAATTCATACGGAACCGGAAGAATATCCTAAATATTACAACATAGAAAATGCAGAACCAGAAAGACCTCAAAGGCGTCGCAAAAAGAGTTTAAAAGATTTGTCTTCATTGGAAGACCAAATTTTTACTCAACCGGAAGATTTTAATATTTTAACCGAAAATTTCAAAAAAATTGACGACTACGAACCTCCAAATGCTCCCCCAAGAAAACACAAAAGCTTGAGGAGCCTTAACTATTCTGAAAAGGACTCTATAATGGGAGAGTTTGATGAAAACTTCAAAGAGATCCAACACGAGGTTTGTTCTGAACTAACAACCCTCAATAAAATAATTGACTTATAATTTATATAAAATATTATTTCCAGGTGGATCGTTTGCAAGACGAGTATCAAATTCCCACTCCCGAAGTTCCCAAACGCCCCTCCAGGACGAGATCTCGCTCGCGTGGTCCTACAACCCCCGAGCCCAGCACCGAAAATCAAGAAATCTGTGAGGAAGAACCTTGCCAAAAGGTGCTGTGTGACTACATGGGATACTCTGTTATAGATAAGTCCCAGATTCGTGATCCCCCCTTACCACCACTTTGCCGCCGTCAATCCGACACTACCGACGACAGACAACAGTTCGCCACCACCCCCAGGTCCATGAAATACCAAGAAGAACCGGAACAACCAGTTCGACCTCTTAGAAACTACAGCACACTGGGCCCCAGCAGACCTCCAAGAAAGTCATCAATGCCCAACATGACGGACGAAGAAAAGGGCGTATCAGAAGGTGTAATGTCATACCATGAATACGAATTGCAAAATGCTGTCGATCTCCAATCAGGAGAAGTAATTCAAAAGATGAAGGACAGACCCCTGCCTGCACCCCCAAGGCCTCCCAGGAAAACCAGAGATACAAAAAGCCAGGAAAAAGGTGCCTTAGAAGTTGAGACCCCCAAGGAAGAAGAAGAAACACAAAAAGAACCTGAAAAGCGGACAACCACTACCGAATTTCAACATGAGGAAACAGTCACTCATGGAACTTTGCTCGTCCAACCCTACAAACACGACGATGTTATTCCTGAGGGTCCCATTGAAACATTTTCCAGGTCAACCGAACGAATAGTGACCGTTAGAAAAGAGAGGGGTGAAGGAGAAACCACAGAGATACCCTTGGAGTTCCACGACCTCAAATCACCGTCTAATGTGATCGAACGAATAATTGAGAAGCACATACCGGTGCAAATGGAAGGTCCCACATCTGTGGAACTACTCAAAGCGTCCAAACTGCAAGTAGGCGACTTGGACGTAGATCATCTGGCTGTAAACGAACTGATTGCCAGCAAAATCAAAGTTAGCGAAATCGAAGGCACAACTGTAAATGTGGGCGAAATAAATTCTCAGTCGGGCAGCTTGGTTGTAGGCGGCATTGAACTTCCGCCAAGCTTTTTCCAACAACTAGTGGAAAAACTGCAAGAGCAAAACGAACAGAAGCCATCCCAAAGTACACCTGCACCGCCAACAATACCGCCCCTGCCGCAAAGCATCCCCGAACTACAGGCGGAGTCGATGAGCCAGCAAGAACTCCTCACACTATCTGAAGAGGAACTTTTGCGAAGATTAAAAGCCGAAATAACGTCGGAAGAAGAGGAAGTCGGCCAAAAAAAAACTCCGTTTGAAGTACGACGCGTGATTGACACCGAATCCCCTAGATTAGATTCCCGACAGGAGAGTCCGCCTCCGAGGCCACCACAGCCACAAGTACTGATCGTGGACCAACTGTGGACCGATTCCGACTACGGGCGCGCGCCCGCTGCTCAAATTTTCGAAGTGCAAGAGCATCCAATTCCGTCCGCTCATCGCAGACGTCGTCACCGACACCATCATCATCATAAAACGAAAGCATCGGAGCACTCTTCCGACGAGTCCAGCAGCGAAGAAGTTGTAAGAAGACATCGACAGAAAACCAAGTCACCTGAACCGACGATACCTCAGTTGAGCGGGCAGTTGACCCGCGCCTGCATCAACTCCATCGACGGGTCCGTGCGCCGCGTCCTGCAGAAGGCTACCGATTACGTCATGGGATGCAACCTCGATAAGAGGCAAGACTTGAATGTGGCCGTTGCCATTCTACTGGTGTTCATCGCGTGCGTCATTTTGTTCCTCTGGGGCAACGGCGGCAATGGCAAACATGTACATCATCATCACTGGGAGTACTTTAATCCGCCGCGCGACATTTAATTATGTAATTCATTAGTTTCTCCTTTTTTTTAAGGCCTATATATTCTTCCTAGTCATTCATTTGTTACGAGAACGTTTTCTCTTAATTTGTTGTTGTTATTGTGAAAGCGAATAATAAACGAAATCCCCGTTGGGCTATTTATAAAAGGCACTCTTACCTTAATAATACTGTTTTCTTCTTAAAATTCGAATGTGTCGTCGTAGACCACTAGCTCGCGCTTGTCCCGGTGGTTTCCTTTCTGGGATTGACTAGCAGCAAGTGTGGACCAAGCTTTGGAAGATGTGGCGTCATTTATTGGCTCAATTTGAGGTTGCCTTCTCGCCAAAGAGACTTTTAGTTGAGTTCCTGATACAATAGTACCATCCATCTATTAAACATTAATAATAATTATAATTTTTTAACAATAAAAATAAATTTAAAAACTTACCTCAGATATTGCTCGATCAGCACAATCGTTTTTATCAAAAGTTACAAATCCACAACTGCAAACAAAAATTATTAATACAAATTTCAGACAATTGAAGAAATAAACAAACTTTTTCTCCATCTCCATGGTGATGTTAAGAATGGTACCAAATGTTTTGAAATGTTTCTGCAGAAATTCATCAGTAATTTGATAACCAGTAACATAAATTGTATTCCCTTGTCTGGGTTTATCAATTTTTTCCTTGGGTTTCTCAATGGGGACTCTCTCTTCATACTCATGAGAGCTGGAATATGAGTCATACAAATTTTTGATTCGAGGAGGGTGATTTTCTGGATTATTGGGACCATCTTCCATTTGCACAGCTGAGAAAGGTTGATATCCACTCACTGTCTTCTCAGAAGTCAGTTTTCTCTCTAATCCCCTGGGTCTTTTGAATCCTTTTTCTGGCAGCTTCTGTTGCTTTGGAATGGCATTAATAACACCAGATTTAATCAGTTTCTTAGCAACTTCTCGAGCATCCTTAGCATCTGCAGGTCTTTTCGGTAAAGTGGGTTTTTCTGGTTCCGTTTTAGGAGCTTTTAAAAGTTGCAAAGCTTTTTTCTGTTAAAGAAAATGTTAAAAGTGAGGTTATTTTGTTAATTTCATGAATTTTGCATATACCTTCTTTCTTAATTTCAGATATTTGTTTTCAAGCATAATCTCTTCATCAGTTAAATTGTTTGGAAAGTGTATGTAAACCATTTTTAATAATTTAGCACAAACTTTTTTATGTCGACTTCGAAATCTTTTGTTTTCGTGCTTATTTACTTTTGTTTTTGATACACTTGACAGGTCTGACAGTTTTCGCTGTCAAAGTTAATTCAAAAGTTTACTTTTTAAAAACCAAAAAATAAGTAAATTAGAATTTATTTAAAAAAAAACTTAAAGCGAATTAAATAAGTTTCAGATTTTCCCAACACAAAATTAAATCAACAAAATCAGCAATTAGTTGTGAAATAAAATATTTAAAAACTCTAACCTCAAAATACTTTCGCGTGTTTGTTGTTGAACAAAACAAAATTGCAATGTTCCGTTCAAAAATCCGAATAAGTTTACTGAATAGAATCCAAGCAAGAGTATCATATTTTAAAGAAACCACGGTGCAAAAATATGAAGCAATAGAAAAACGCGTCGAAGGCACAATGGCGGAAAACTGGCTGAGATTCTGGAAACACCTTTTAAGAGATTACGTTGATGTTGCGGTGGACGTAGCCAAAGAAACTAGAGAAAAACCATTAAAAGCTGTTTTTCTAAGCAGCACCGCTGGAATTTTAACATATTTCACTATTCACAATCCCACTGCTGTCCACTTTCAAGACTCCTTTTTGAGGGCCATGAATGATGCCTCTGTAGTTCATCATTCTTTGGTCAGAGAGGAATCATTAAAGCACCTAAAGTACATTCAACAGTGCTATAACAGCAATTTAATAAGACACACTAGCTTTGGCCTGTTTTCAATAATCTGGGTGGACACCAGAAGTAATATTTGTAAAAGTTATGAGACCCAGTGCTCATATCTGCAATTGGGATATTCAGATATTTACGAACAAATAATTGATTTTGGATTTCTGGATTCATGGTGGAATTTAGCTAAGAAAATGGCGGATTACGATGTTAATTTTTAAATTAGTGTAATATTGTACATAGATATATAAATAATAATTAAAATCTTATTTACATAAATTGTTTTTGCATACATGGTTAGAATGAAATTGGTTACATCAATGACTGAATACAATATTTTGTCTTTTGCAAAGAAAAAGCTACAAATATGCAGAAAAGTTGGAATGTTGCTAAAGTTGAATTTTTGTTTGACAAATCAAGTTTTCTTTTAATTTGTTTCCATGGTTACAGCGAAAATAAGGATAAAAACAATTTTTTTTTCACTTTTTTAGTTAGAAAAAATAACAACAACAAAATAATGCAAAATGTAAATTTTTAATTTAGCAATTGCAAGTATTAAAAAAAGCATTCTTACTCATACTGCGTTTTGTTCATTAAAGCTTGATCGACCTCTTCGAGGAAACTATGCGAATTGTGCACAGTGGTTCCACCCAAAATAATCTGCGTGCCGGGGAAATTTTTGTTGAAAGAATGGACCACTAAGGACTCCTCATAAGTGACTCCTCCGACAATAAAAACGATAAGCTTCTGAGGCCTGCCGTTCATTTGATGATGTCTCGTGGCATAAGGATACGCGTGATCCTTGAGGCGTCCTTTTGAAAGCGCGTCCAATGTTTCCTGCAGCAGCGGCTTATGTTGCGTGAAAATATTCTCGCAACCGCTCAGCCCTTTGAAAAGACGTTTCGTTATTTTCACAGCATTCTCCACATTTAATTGCTCCGGCGGTTTTGTATTGCAGTGAGTAAAATCGATAACATTCCTTATGGTCCTTATGTATTCATTGGAGATCCCTTTTCGTTCCAGAAGACTTTCCAAGCCGCGGATATCGTTGTTACTCTGATTGCGATATTTTAACGCGTACAGCATGACCAATTTCGCTGCATCGGATTCCCGAATATTAACATTGGAATTTCCTATAAGTTTCTTGATGTTTTGCAAATGACCCGAGTGGTCCATTTGCGAGACCACTTCTTGCTCGACCTCGGAAACTTCCAAGAGGGAAAACTTTTCGACCATTGAAGATAGTACGCCCATAACAGTGATGTGTTTGGCCACATTTCCAGAGAGCTTTTTAAATTGCGGATAAGTTTCCACAAAGTTTTTCATATCGGCAATACTTTCGATCTTCTTATGGGTTTTCACCTTGTTCTGAAACTGTTCCATCAGGTCTTTAATATTCTGTCCGATTTCGCCGTAGTTCAAAAACAGATTTTTAGCGTAAAAGGGGTCCTGTTCCGCCGACAAAACAACTTCAACTAAATCCTTGGAAATGCCAGGCACCTGCGATAAATTCACCCGGTTGTTTTGAATAGTGAGCAACTCGTGGACCATCGCTTGATAAGTCCATTGATTTAGCAACGGTGTTATCGCGTCATCTCTTCTGTCCAGAATCAAAAGCAATGAACTACTTGTTTGTGGAAAGGAGAACAATGTGGTTTCTTTATCAATGGTTTCATTCACTCTGTTAGCCAAATCTCGGCATGGTCGCGAAGATTCCTGATACCGGATTGCAGGACATATCTTTAGAGATAACAAAAGTGAAATCAGTCCCTGCACACACCTATGCAAAGAAACAGACTGCCAATTAGCATAACAGATGGGCATCCCCAATGAGAACAAATGTGGATTCACTGCCAGATAATCTATGTAGAATTCCTGTATCTCCTTGACTGCTTCATGCTCATCATGTTCAGCCAAAATCTTCACATCTGCCTTGGCCAGTGTGTTGCTAAAATAAATATAATAAGCCCCATATTTGGGATTTCTTAATTCATTGCATAAGAGTTCTATGTTCTGCTGCGTGGGCCTTATAAATACCAAGCATTTTAGGTAATGTAATCCCTGCGAATTGGACTGATTTCGTGAATCTATGCGTTCCAATAAAAACACTTCCTTTTGTTGGATATCAGACTGACCATAAACCATACTTATTATGCTTGTTGTTTCTTTGTCCATCAGTAAAAGCTTCATTCCTGGCTCGCTCTCTTCGGTCATTTTGTTAATATACGCTTTCACTGCTTCAATCACATTCATTTTTGCCCCTTTTTCTGGTTTTTATATGAATAAAATTAATACTTATTTATTTATTTACTTTTTGCTTGTTTAAATTGTTGAGGTTGGGATTGAACGTGAATATTTGGTTGCCTATGAATTTTCTCAAGTAGGAATAACAAATTTATCAACAAACTATTTATTGTTTGGGCATTTAAATAAGTTCAATAAACTAGTTTCGCGTGCAAATGATTTATTACTATGTGGTTTATTATTCAGTTGGACAACTTGAGGCATATTTGAAGCATGAGCAGTTGTAGAAAACAATTTGTTTGATATAGTTTCACGAAAACAAATGAAAACAAATTCGGTTACAGTTTACAAAACAAGGGAAACTTTCGCAATTAGTAGTTGTTTTTATTTTTGTTTTTTGAGAAAATCGGTAATGGTAATTACCCGAGTGGCAGAGGCAAGCGTTTCGAGCTCGTGCAGGAGAGAGCAATTAAAACCGAGTGACGCTCAAGCGGCAGTCATTTGGCAACGCGCGATGCGACACGATGAATACTTGAAGAGCAACACAACAAACTACACATCGTTTTAAAAATGGAGGACAACGGGTGTTGTTGTGAGTTGTTTTGATTAAACTTTGTCACTTTATTTATTGCCTACGTACTAAATATGGCAGACCGCAATGAGAAAGTGTTAATGGAATTGCTGAAGATACCCGGTAACAACGTGTGTACGGATTGTGGCAGTAAAAGTAAGTGTTTTTTTTACATAAATTTCCAATCACTGAAACTGTGTTTGCCACTAATTAAGTAAACACTTCCTTATTTCAATAGTGTTATCTCATAGTTTCAATGTACTTGTTGTTACAGATCCAGAATGGGCTTCATACAACATCGGTATTTTCATATGCATGAGGTGTTCTGGTGTCCATCGCAGCATGGGGGTGCACATAAGCAAAGTGAAACATTTGAAGCTGGATAGATGGGAGGATTCACAGGTGGAACGCATGAAAGAAGTCGGCAATAATGCCGCTAAGATTAAATACGAAGAACGGGTGCCTCCCTGTTACAGAAGGCCAAAAGAAAATGATCCACAGTAAGTGTTTGTTATTAATCATTTCAAAAATACAGAAAACAAAACACTTATTTATAGTAACCAGTAGTCATCACACACTACATAAGAAACAAACATGTTTTTCACATTTTGTAGATTAAAGTAAAGTTTTGAATTTTAATATTGGAAACTGTGTCAATTGTTTTCAGGGTCCTGATAGAGCAGTGGATTCGTGCCAAATACGAACGCGAAGAGTTCTGCCATCCGGAAAGACAAACCTACATAAGCGGCACGATGGAGGGATTCCTTATGAAGCGCGGCAAAGAGGATCCGCGCTTTCAGCCGCGCAAATTCGTCCTGTCCGAAGCGGAAAATACGCTCAAGTATTACGTCCGCGAGAACGGAAACCCCAAAGCAATCTTGCAAATAAGCGAACTGAACGTTGTGTTTGCGCCGGAAAAAATCGAATCTCCCACATCGTTGCAGCTGACGTTCTTGAAAGACTGCACCACGAGGCACATCTACTTGTTCCACGAGGACCCGGAAGTGATCACGTCGTGGTACATGGCGATCCGTTGCGCCAAACTGCACAGGCTACAAGTGGCCTATCCGGCCGCCTCCGAACAGGACCTGGTGGGTTTCCTCACGGAAGACTTTGCAAAAGAGGGCTGGTTGTGGAAAACCGGGCCAAAACCGACGGACGGTTTCAAGAAACGCTGGTTCACTTTGGACAATCGCAAATTGATGTACCACGACGAACCACTGGACGCTCATCCCAAAGGGGAAATATTTCTCGGTAACGATTAACATTTTCTAGACACATTTATAAGCAATTTATAATTTGGGGAAATTTGCAGGTAATGCCTTGGATGGTTATGCTGTTAGAATAGGAGTTTCGCCTGGCGTTAAAGACCACCAAGGGTTTAATTTCACCCTAACGACGCCCGACAGGATTTACAATTTGTCGGCGGCCACCGAAAACGACAGAGACCATTGGATTCAAGTGATAGAGCGCGTTTTGGAAAAACCCCTGACGCCGCAAGATAATCTGAGTGAGTATGGCATACAAATTTTTACGTGTTTTTGTGGTCGAAGAATGGAAGGTATAAATAATGTATGAGAGAAATTTCTGGCGACCACCACCATTGCTCGCTCGTTGAGTCATTTGGCGTTTGAAAATTGCCTTTGATTGAACGGATGGAGAATATTAATTACGCCTGAAATCGCTAAATTGATTTTAATTACTTTCAATTATGAACGCCATCATTCAATTTCATATGGCTGCACTCGATTTACTACAAACATGGCAAACTATTATTTCTTTATTAATTTTATTTTGAAAATGATTTTCTGTTCTACCAACTGAAAAAACTTTTAATTAATTATTATTTAAACCAGTAATTATCCCTTTCATCTAATTTGTGGACAGCAGGCCTTCATTTTATAGTTTATTAATCTATAAAGACAAATATTGCTGATTAATGGTTTGATTACTAGTCTTGTTTTTTTAAATATTAAAAAAATGGAACCAGCTGCATTTAAAAATATATATGACTATCTGAACATTTAATTCAAATTAAAAAAAAAAAAAGAGTTCAATTGTTTATTGAAATGAATTTTGTTTTAGTTTCAGCGAGATTACTGCGCAAAAGGACAAATTCAAATTCAATCAACATATTTTCGGCCAGGTAGTCTTTACATATCAGATAAACATCTTCATCGAATCGAATTTACGGAAACATCACTCTGCCTAGTCGCTGTATTTATTGCAATGGAGAAGTGAGAAGAAACAAGAAGTGGAACAATGGGAACATGTATGAATCAATAAAATATACAAGAACGAGAAGGAGAAGAAGGAATTCGCGTGTATCTGACATCCTTTTAATACTCAAAACATAATTATTTAAATAAGCAAGTAATGTATTATTATTATTATTAATTAGTTATTAGTTATACTTACATAATAAAGAATAGATCAATCGAATAGAATTTCTCTATAGTAATCCTTGCATTTCCTTCATAAATTGCATATAAGCGTCATCCTTCGTAGGCTGTTGGCCTGGCGGATGATTTTGTCGAATCAGCATGTCCTTCTCCTTGACCTCTTGCAGCAAAGCCCTTCTCGATGGCGTCGGTTTTTTGTCCTCGCGTTTAACTCGTAAAGTAGAAGGAACAAATCGGGTAACATCAGCACTTAGATTCCTAATTTGCGGCTTCGCCGTTATAGTGGCTCCATGTTTCGCTTGCGGATTTTCAGCCCTGTGAATTAACTGCGGGGCCGCCGATAAGACATTTGTATTAGCTAAATGCGGAGGCAAATTGGGCGGTGGTCCAGGCAATCGCAGCATTCTGGGCGGACCCATACGCAACGGCAATCGCGGCGGTAATCCTGGCGGTGGTCCCGGAGGTATCAATGGACGTCCAGGCGGCGGACCTGGAGGAACCCTCAGTGAAAACATATTAGGAGGCGTAATTAAAGTTTTAATGTTTGGTATCGGGTCGATTGTCGGCGGTTGCAGCAAACTGGGTGCTTCAGCCGCTTTGGCAGCTTCCTCCGCTTTCTTTTGCGTCACTTGTTCCATTTCCTTCATGAACAAGTCAACGTTTTGACCACTGATGGCCACCATTTTTTGTTGTAACGACGTCGGTTTCGAACTTTCGTCTTCATCTTTTTCCTCGTCCGATTGATCGGCAGACACTTCTTCCGAAGGTTCGCGCACCTTATTTTCCACTTCGCCGTCGCTGTCTATGTCCGGCGGAGGACCTGGAGGACAACCTGGTGTTTCTCTAATGGGTTGCCCCTAAAAAATGCACTTAAAATTTTCCAAAGTTTAATTTTTAAGGGCAAATTACCAATGCTTGCAGTTTCAAAGCTGTAGCTATTGAGTAAATGGTATGTTCAGGCTTCTTGATTTCAGTTGGGAGAGGTATTTGTAAGGATGGAGGCGGTGCTGGTTGCTGCGGCATTTGCGGCAATGGAATCTCATCCACTGTGACCTGTTGTGCATGCCTTACAGATTCGTAAAAAGATACAAGTTGGTTTCTCTTCATTTCATATTCAATCTGTCTCTTTTTTAACTCACTGAATTTTTCTGGATCATCTTTACCCTTGAAAATTATTAGTGATAAATTAAGAAAAACTTATTTTAATTTGTTTACCACTTACATACATATTCAGGACTCTGTCTATTGTATCTCTGAGCTTTTTTCTCTTGTCTTTAAGAACTTTTTCATTTAATGGTGATGGTTGAATTACATTGTATTCTAAAATATAGTTTTGAATGAGTTAGTAAAAGTGATTTATAAGTTGTGTAGGTTATACCCATTTGATCAATTTTTTCCAGTTCTTCTAATAATTGCAATGGATCTTTGCCCTTTAAAACTGCAGCTCTAACCAATTGTCTCTGCTTTTTATTCTTTTTCAGTTCTTGTTTACGGGCCTCTTTGCCTGATAAAATACGAAAATTAGAAGATATCAAAGGAAATTCAATACAACTTACGAGCTTGATCTGTGGGGTTCATATATTTACCACTCTTGGTGGTATTTATTGAACGCCTACCCATTGTTATAATTGTTAATTTATTTGGTGTTATAATAAACTAATATAGTTTAAAAAATTGTTTTTATTTGAATAAAAACAAAGCTGAAAAAGTGCACTGCACACTATAAACTTGACATTGCTTGTGCGACTGTCAATGTCACATACTTCCCACTTCTGACAAATGTCAAATCAAAAATAATTTATTTTTCAAACTTTTAATTGTTAATTGAATAATTCTTCAAATAATTATCAATAATTGCAATTTTTCAAATCAACCGAACTTATAAAATTATAAGTGATCTGATTGGCTGATTTTGAAGCGTCCATCATTAATTTCCTTAGCGACCAATGAAACTTCGAATTCCATTTCAGATTATAAACAAAAACAAAAGCGCAAGTTATTTGCAATAAAAACGTTTGTTTATTTATTTATAAAAATTGCGTATAACTGTTAAATATATTTCAGGAATTTAAAACAAAAAAAAAACACTGTGATGTCACTAAAAATATTGATTAAAAAAAAAAACGATAATGTAATCTAAATGGATCCAACTGTTGTGAACTGTTCCTCGTTATTATTATGCAAAAACTTGTGGAACTCGTAAAGACTAGAAAAAACATCCTTCTCTTGAATGCGATCGCCGTAGTTTTTCCGCAATTCCGTCGCGGATTTATCGTGGATCAAAGCGGCGTTCCAGTTGGAATCTAAGGCACCGAAATAATCGACAGCAGGCGTATCGCCAACATGAAGACATTCTTCGGGTTTGAGTCCTTTAATTTGCGACGCCTTAATGGCCTCTTGGAAAATTTCAGGAGACGGCTTCTCAAAGCCCACCTCGTAGGACGTCAACACGAAGCGGAAGTAGTGCCGCAACTTGGTGTTTGTTAAAGTTGTACTGAGACGCGGATCAAAATTCGAGATGACTCCCATTGGAATCTTCTTACTGGTGAGATAGGACAATAGATTCAAAGTGCCGTAACATTGCTGCCAGCACGTAGAAGTCCGGTACAATTCAATGAGATGTTTGGAGATGGCGTCCAACTTCTTCGCTTCCACATTGTAGTTGGAATCTTTGAAGGTACGCTCGATGACTTCTTTCCACCAGTTTTCCCATCCGAGGCCGCTCTTCAGGCCGAAATTCGGGTGTTCGCCGTTCATGCGGTACCAATTGGACTTAAAGTTAGCCACCAGCGCATTGTCGTCTGCCAACACGCCGTATAATGCGCCTATTTCCCCGTACTGCCTGCCAGGCGCCGACCGGAATTTCAGTAATGTGTCCGTCACATCGAATGTGATCAATCTGAGACGCGAGAGGCTCATAGTTTCAAATCGCGGACACGCGCACTTTTTACAAATTAATTGCTCCCTTTCAAATTGTTATAACTTTCGATGTTTACTATACTCGATCAAAGTTACCTCTGCTTAACAAGGTGTGCACTGCTGCTGAACTATCAGGGGACTAGTTTTAGTTCAACAAGTAGTATTACCAGCTGATGCGTGGCTCACTCCAAGGTTGGTAGACTGATGATAATATGCGCTGGTTGAGGAGACTATAAGCAGTGAAAACAATCCATTGTGCATTAAATGACGGGCCTAATTGGGCGGCACGCACGTCCACTTCGGTCGAAGAACTATAAAGCAAAGGACAAAATGATGATAAACATCATTGGATTGAACTGTGTGCGTTCAGCTAATTTTGCAACTTTTTCCACTGGTGCTAAAGGTCTACAAGCACTATCCTTGTCGCGATCGCATGTATCGATAATTTGCTGTCTCCCAGCGATTAATGCGCTGAAGCCGCGTTTACATATCTGATACTTGCACGAGATTTCTATTTCGTACCTAAACAAAGGTTTTTTTAAATCAATAATATTATTTAAATTATTTGTTTTAAACAAATAAATAAATAAAACACCTATTGGAAGACAAATTTCAAATTTATTGTAACACGTTTCATTCAATATTTTTGTAATAGTGTCAAACTAAAACCAAGTGCTGAATAGAACCAAACAATTTCCGATATGCAACTGCTTTTCAATATTACAACTTTTATTAATGGAAAACAATTAAATTGACTTTGCCGACGATATACAAGATTCTCGATATATAAATTACAAAATAAGAATATATATATTTGTTGTTTTAATTAAATTAATGAAATTCACACGAATTGTGCGATGTAGTAGTAGTAGTAGAAGAAGAAACAAATGAGGGGAGAGGTCGATAGCTGCAAATATTGCAAATTGATGCCCGATCCACATTACTTAGCTTTTTGTGCGCGACTTCTCAGGTTTTTGTTCGTGTTCTGGTCCACTTCGGGCAAGTCGGACTCATCGCTTCGTTTGGCTACAACAAGCGTTTATTCAATATAAATGAATACGTTACAACCGTATGTACAATGGGATGTGCTCACAGTGCACCGTTACTGTTATTTACCCTTCTTCGACTTCTCTTTTTTGACGGATTTCGGTTTGGTGGCGGGCACCGGCACGCTGCTCGTCCTATCCTTGGCGTTCTGGATCTGCTTGCGGATCACCATCGACGTGAGGAACATTTGCAAGACGATGATGGCGCCCAACAGCGAGACGCGCACCGTCGAAGTGTTAAAGTAACCGGCGGAAAAGTCGAGTTCTTTCTGTTCCCCTTGAGCGAGACCGAACCACAGAGTCAGTACGGACAGAATAATGCTTATGACCCGTGTGGCGAACATTACAGCATTGCTGAGTAAATTAGCAACTGAAATGCAATTTTAAAATTAGTTGAAATATTAAAAACTAAATAAAATTTGCGGTTTTACCAGTGGTGAAGCGTTCTTCTTTATCCAAAGTTTGCACCAATTGGGAAATATGGATGAACATCTCGCAGGTGTAGTGTTGAACGATCAAACAGATCAATAGTCTGTTAAAGTTGAGGAAATATGGAATGGCTATTACGACTAATGTGATGAGGGAGGTAATAATTTTCGACGTGTACTCCTCTTTTTTCGTCCGTTGGAAGTACAGCTCGGGAATCTCGTGCAGAGCGTGACTGACTTGTAAAATCAAGAAAAATTTCACCATGAAAGACATGGGCGGAGGATAGTCAGCCCAAATATTGGAAATCTAGAAGAAAAAAACTTTTAGATTTAAAGTACCCCAATTTTGTGTCATGCTGCAATCTTACATTGGGCAATAGTTTCTCCCTGAAGATAATATCATAGCCCCAGATATTGCAAATTGTGTAATAGATAGCCATCTGGCCACTGGTGTTAAAAATAGCCAGCTTGGACTTGGACAGATGGAACTTCTTAGACACTTTCTGTAACATTCAAAGTGAAACATGTTTAAATGGAATTACGTAGAATTGAATAACACTTACATCAAGAACATATTCTTGAATGATTGCTTGGATTACTATACAGATCAAACTGTAGAAGAACACAGCAGCCCAGTCCCGGATGCCTGAGGTGTACATGGGAACTTCTCCAGCCTCCGTCACATTGTACTGTGGAGCTATGAATATCGAGGCAAACGGTGCGGTAGACTACAAACAAAGCAATTTCTTTCATTATTAAATACGAAATAAATCATTTGAAAATAACATAACCTAAAAGAGACATATGTCGGCGATTTTCGAAGGAAATTTAAATGAAAAAGTACTTACAGGAACTAGTAATCCAACTACAAATATCATAGCTATGCAGGACACAATGTCTGCATGATTTTGGATGACGAATTCGTGGCTAAAGATGGGTGGATTTTTCGAAGACGATTTTCTCACGGGCTTCACCATTCTGCTGATTACTTTTTTTTGTTTGTTTGGTAATTGGAAACGAATATGAAATGTGTGACGGACGGTTTCTCGAATACTCTCTCGTTAAATGCGATGCTTCTTGTTTGCGGAGGTACTTGTGACTTAATTACACGTAAACCGCTCTTCTTGTGATGTTCGCTCTAGTTGTTGGAACATTTGCCACGACCCAAAGTTACACGTAAACAAATCCCTCTTACAAATCGACAGATTTCTTTGACCTTTCCCTTACACGTTGCCATGTCATTAAGGTCGTTGGCTTATCTACTTTTAAACATCTACTTTTCAACACTTTTAACGGCAGTTTTTATATCCAGTATACAATAAAACATTCAAAAGAACTTGAATATTTTTCAAAATTAAAATATTTTGTTTTTATTTAAAAGGTAACCAAGGTAACACGTGATATCCTGCACACGCATGCGCAGAACTATTGTTTTGACAAATTTTCAGCAATGTCCTGCTGAATCGCTGAAACTGTGGCTGAAACATAACTTTTATGTTTATCTTCACAAAAGGTGTTTAAACAATTAATGCAATTCAATCCACATAACAAAATAATAATTATTGTTCTAGCATGAGTCACAAAAGAGTGTTCGGCAGTCCGTTGGGCGACCGAGACGAAATTGTTGATGTAGACAAACTGGACATGCTGAGAACCAATTCCAGGGACAGGGAATTCAGCAGAAGCAGTAGAGATGACGACGCCGTATCTGCCACTTCTTCAGACAGCAATCACGTGATGGGACTTCAGGGTGGACCTGCTTTAGCCGCCCCCAATGTGTGGGGTAACATGATGGGCATGACATACCCCATGGTGGGCATGAATATGATTGTGGACCCCACATTGATGTCAATGAACAATTACGGAATTATGCCGCCTATGATAACACCATCAGATTCATTACTAAGCACGCCAACGCCGGATTCAATTCTGCTGAATGCTCCCACAAAGGAAATCATTCATTGCAAGAGTTGCACCCTGTTTCCTCCAAATCCTTCCGCGGCTCCCCCGAGTACAAGGGAACGTCCGCCCGGTTGCCGTACCGTTTTCGTTGGAGGATTACCGGAGAGCATGAGCGAGGAGCACATCAGGGAAGTGTTTGAACGATGCGGCGAGATTTCCAATTTGCGCCTAAGCAAGAAAAACTTTTGCCATATTCGTTTTGCCTATGAGGCATCGGTGGATGCCGCTATTTTCCTATCAGGGTATCGCATACGTATTGGATCCAATACGGATGCTGTAAATACTGGCCGATTGCATGTTGATTATGCTCAGGTAATAACAACTGAAACTATAACAACAGAAAAATTATTTGTTTCATTTGTTTACTTATTAATAAATGTAGGCCAGAGATGACCAATATGAATGGGAATGCCGCCAACGACAACTCCAAAGAGAACAAAGACACCGGGAGCGCATGGAAGAGGAAAGACTGAGACCTCCGTCGCCGCCTCCCATAGTCCACTATACTGACCACGAGGCTTCCATGGTTTGCGAAAAGATCAAACAAGATGATACGTTTACAAAAGCGGTTTTAGTAAGTATTTTCTTTTGAAAATATTTCCAAACAGTAAAAATTTATTGTGTTATGCGGTCAGGTTGTGATTACTTGGCTGGAAAGAGGAGACTGCAATAAACGCAATGCCAATACTTTCTATTCGATGATCCAATCGACGAATTCTCACGTGCGTAGACTGTCGGCCGAGAAGGTGCAATACGAGGAGGAACTGCAGAAGGCCCGTGACATAATGAAGGGACGCATGCAGGGAATCTTGTTGCAATGTAAGTATTTATTTATAACTCTGCTTTGCTTTCCAATTAGGTCACTGATCCCGATAGGTAAGTGTGATTTAGACCGAGAAATACACATTTGCTGTTATTCAATTGGTTACCTTTGGGTAGGTAGGTAATTTTACTTCTTCAGACAGACAATCTTCTTAACAGCATATGTGGTATAACATATCCTTTAGAAATTAGTTGTTTCTGCGCTTGTTTCTTTGCAGTTCACTTTATTTTCAAAAAGTTGAAAAAATTAAATTAAAAAAAGAAATGAAATAAGGCAAACTAATTAATTTATTGAAAAATTGAGATCATGGAAAATCAGTGGATGAAAAGGAAACTTGCGGAAAACTGATGGGAGTCGTTTAACTATTTACTTTACATAAATATATATATATATATGAAATACATTATTGGAGTATAACTAAGTGGTTCATTTGCGTATGTGTGGCATTCAGTCAGTCAAATTGAGCGCTTATTCAATGCTGCGTGCCACAAGAAGGTTTGGGATCATTTCACCAAGGCCCAGAGAAAGAACATCGAGACGTGGAAGAAGCAGTCGATGGTACGTACTTAAACTATAGCTGTTTACCAACACTTTTAATTGGGGCAATTTAGAGTCGGTAAAACTATGAGACGATTCATATGTTTCCTTTCCTGAGACAACCAAAAAGTTCAGTCTTTTTTTCGATAAAACAAATCTATATATTAATTTATAAAAAAAAAAACAATTTAACGGTTTGTTGTTACTTTATAAAAAGAAAAGGTAAGAGTTAAGAACAGGTAGGTTGAGAGAGCTTCGGTAAAGTCACAATTCGAACTGTTTAGTAAGTAAACGGAAGAGACTGAGAGAGACCTTTTCAAATTTCTCATGGTAATAGTAATAGAACATCGGAACGGAAAAGGATTTATAAGTATTAATTGCTTTCATCCTTAATTAAAACAAGTCTTTAATTAATTCCACAAACATGTGAATAAGTTTGTTGATGAAGTATGTACAGGTGACATTATTTTTTTTTCGTTCTTTGGTCGTTTTGGTTTTTGTTTATGATTAATGTTTTTATTCCTAATCTACCACTTGATTTTAGGAAATTAAAAATGTTCAACTCGATGGAGACCAATCTGCCGAAAAAGGAGATGACGAAATGGACGTTTCGGACGAGGAGGATTCAGCAACGCCTAAGAAACGCCATAAAGCTGATGCCGTTCAAGATGAAAATGCGTCCCTTAAAGAGGAAAATATGAATTTAAGATTTCAACTCGAGGCCTATAAAAACGAAGTAAGTTTTTACTCAAGTACAGCATTCTTTTTCTTTCTTCAGCGTAACGTTTTTTTCCTTCTTTAATTGGTTTATAAAAAGAATTCAAAAATAAATACGACAAAAACCTTTGCAATACAAAAAATTGTAATTATAGGTAGATGTGAACAAAGCAGATTTCAAGAACGAACTGGAAGAAAAAGAAAAGCACATAAAAGTGTTGCAACAAACACTGCACGGCGTCCAGCAAAAGCTAATCGAATTGAAACGAAAACAAGTGGAGGATGAGAACAAAAGAAGCACCATTGTATTGGAGGATGGCGATTCGGAAAAGGGCGATACAAACGAATCGACTGTTACCAACGGGGCAGCTGGTGGTGACACGTCAATAACTTCAGTATTATCACCATCGACGGACTCCACAGCTCTGACGAATAGCGATGCTCGTTTGATCGGTATCATATCAGCCTTCTTGAATGTTCATCCGTTCGGAGCCGGCCTCGATTACATTTGGTCCTATATTACCAAACTGGAAAACACGGTAAATTTACGTCCGGCAGATCTCGAATTGTTGATGTCGCGATTTCCCAGCGTTTTCACGCAAGAACTCGTTGGTATCGGTGCTAACATCGAAAGACGCTGGTTGTTTAACGCATTTAAGTCTGGTCATTAGATTTAGGAGACTTGTTTATTTATTTCATTTGGCAAAAGTCGTATTGTTTTGTTATTGTTTGAACAATTTTTTGAACTTTTGCAGTTTTTTTAAAATACTTTTTATTTTATTTTATTGATGAAAATAACGAAACAAAACTTTTTCCAAAGTCAACCATAGAATTTAGCTTTGAAGTTATGTATTACATTGAAAAAAGATAATTTTTTTTGGAAATTTGTACGCAATGTGAGCTTAAAAGGCTTTTTCAAACTGCAGGTTACATTTTTACAAGAGTATTATCCATTATTGATTCACAGTATTAGAAATGAATTGAAGAAAAACAGTATTCGAATTTTTGGTAGTTTCGAACGTAATCGAAAATGATAAATTAATTGGAGGATCGATAAAATATTATATTTATTAATAATTATTACATGTATTTGATTGCCTTGCGAAAATTTTCGACGAACAATCGATATTAAACATCTGTATGACATGTACAATAATTTTAGCCAGAAAAAAAAGATTAATTCAGCCTTAAAAACACAAAAAACCGAATGTACCATTAAGACTATTTTAGGGCTATTAATACAAATTAATGGATTTCCAGTACTTTAAACGCTTCAAACGAATTAAAAAAAAAGTTAATTGTATGTACAGGACTTAATAATGACTGCAAACAGAGAGAAGATATTTACAAACTCTAAGAACGAACAATGCAATGCAATAAATACAAAATGAATGCACCAAAGAAACACAGTCACTTAAAGCCACAATATTATAAAAAAATATATTATTTGTTCCTTGTAAAGGAAAACACCGAAAATTTCTTGTTTATAATATTTATAGATAACTTACTGGAACCTCCACGTGTAAAATCACAGTTGGAAGCAACAAAAAAAAACACAAACGAAAAGCAACAGAAGCAATTTTCGAGGAGGTCAGTACACACCTACTAAATGTGTTAATACGCACGTAATATTTCAACAATAATCTTACTCTTCTACCACATTACAATAGCCTATGTACAATACTCACACGAGACAAAACCAATTAATTAATTGGATTGATTTCTGAAATCCAGCCATTGTATATCGTCGTCGAAGCGCTTGACGCGCACCTTTTGCCTGTAGTGGTACTCCTTTAAGTAGCTCTTGAGGGTCTTGGGCAGCTGCAGCTGGTTTACGTCGTCGTAGGTGATGCGACTGGTGATGACCGCCCGGCAGAGATGCTGCAAGGAGAACGTAAAGTTCCGGTGCAGCGGCCACGTGAGCATCGGCTCGAAGAACATGCAACTGCTGGGATCCTTGTGGTGCTCAATGAGACCGCAGACTGTTTCGGAAGTGAAGACGCCCGGATCGTGCGAGTCGAAACTGAATTTGTGGTTCCACTGTTCGATGCGCGCGTGCAACGACCGGCCGTATCGTCGGAACGACACGCTGAACAAGAACTCTTCTTGGGCCGAATCGCGAAGCAAGAATGTGCCTTCGGGTTTTCCATCGAGCAAACGTTCAGCTTCGTAGCGGTCCATTTTGCCCCAGTAGAAACTGCAGTTGGTTATGTGCAGCAAGTCCGGCACCAGGCAATGGATGAAGTCGATTTGCGTGTGGCAGGGAACGGCGTCCAAAGGACACGAGCGCAATGTTACGTGGTTCTGAAAGAGAGCTCTAAGAGATTCCACCGGAAGGTCCGATGAGCACATTATTTGCAGACGACGTGGTGGATTTGTTTCGGCTTCCATGTCGGGACACAGCAGCTGCACTCTTTTCACTGCTTTGAAGTTTGCGGGCGGCTCTACTCCTTGCTCGATTTCCTTGGCGCGCTGCCGACGGGCGGCCTCATCGCAGTCTTCGTGGCTCACACCAAGTCTGCAAATTTTCGAAGTTTTTATTTTCAGAAAATGCAATTACATTTATAAAAAGCAAAGAAATACCACAAAAAGAAATTCAAAGAAAACTTACAATTGTATGCAAGGATGAGGCAAAGGTCCTCTATTACACTCGTAAATACTGTTTCCTCCAGAGGTGATATTAAGCTCCCTTATAATGGGAGTCACTTGCTGCTGAACAATCTGCACTGGTTCTGCAGCAGCAGCAGCAGCTGAAGAAGAAGATGCTACGGCATCCGACTGACTGGAAGACTCGACGGGAGCAGATCCAGCTGCTTCATCAACATCATTTTCATCAGTTACTGACTCACATTTAGCAACAACATTCATTTGCTCTTCATTACTGTCAAGCACAGCGGATTGTGTGCTGAGCAAAACTTCTTCATTGTTTTTAATTGGAGTGATTACATCGTTTTGTTCACTTCTGGGTCTGTAGCAAGTGCATTTACAGCAACTCGAACTGGACGAGTCGACTGCCACACTTTTCGGCTCTCGTTTCGTGCAGGAAAACTTTAGAGTCCATTTGGGGGATTTCTTCAAGGAGATGTCGTGTTTGGAGTCGGCACAACATTTCTTCGATCTCTTCGAATTCAGATGCGACGCACGGACGCGTTTCAAATTAAACGTTAGCGCTGTCAAACACATGCGTTTCTTGTCTTTTGATGCGGACAACGAGGAAGCGGATGAAGACATTTGGTCGTCATTGTACTCTGCTTTCGATTGCCCTTCTTCGCACGAACATTTGTCGTCGTATATGTCTTCCATGGCTTTAATGATTTAAACTCTGAAAACAAAAGATAATATTTGTAGTGGTTGATTCTGCTTTCGGTTTTCGTATTCTTGCAAATAAAAACGAAACTGAAGGAATTTAGGACCTATGAGTACATTGAATTAACATTAAAGGAAACCGTTCATTGGAGAGACATTTACTGAATGAATGAGAATTTTATCATTTCTCCTGGAATCCATTTGTGACCTGTGACTCATCAATGAAGCACAACAACAACATTCATTAATGAACACCAAAGTTATTTATATCCCGGACAAATGCATTTGCATTTAACAAGTTTAAAAGCATGACAAATGCGCAATTTTGCAC